>JXCR01086113.1:103417-121535 GCA_002079205.1 Phalaenopsis hybrid cultivar | reverse complement strand
CATCATTGTCACAGGGCCACCTATGGTGATTTCATTCAAATGAAGAGTCCATTTGGGGCGGCTATGCGATACCGCACTATAGTTTCGTCTGTTTGATTAAAACTGTATTTTGACTATTTTTTCAAAAAGCTGATGCTGAAATCTGTGTTTTCCCACCAGTCCTGTGGTGACAGCTTTCTAGCCGCTAGAGGTTTTTCAACATAGGTTGTTTTTTAATAAGGTGCAGCTGCCGCAAACAGAAGTGAAGTGGTTCGTGAGAACTATGGGTCTTGCCTACTAGTTATGATGTTTTTTTTTTATTATAATTGATCAATGTTGTATGGTGGTGACTCATAATCTTATGACATGGTCATGGTTGAGTGGATTTGTAATAAGTGATTATTTATTTGTGTTGAAGAGATTGTAAAATGATGCCTAATGTGGCAAGCACTCAAGAGAGAAAGATATTGATAAAACATGTGAGAGTGATATCAATCTCACATTTAATAGAGAAATATTAAATGACTAGTCCTTGTCCTTAAATATAAATTTTTGAGTTGAAAATGAAATTGACTATTACTATATTTTGTTCAATTTTAATCATTTTTTTATAAATTCTAGTGTAAGTAAGNTTATAAAAATTAAATAATTATTTTTAAAAATTTTTTTTTTTTAATTCAAAATAATCCCAAGCTTTTCCGTGAGTGTTCTCTAGTTATCCTTGAACTAAGAGGATATTTTCATATTTTCAAAAAGCGAATTATTATTACTTTAAATTATTTTTAGAAGCCAACTAAAAATGAATTTGACTTAATCTCGTACTTGCATGAATAGCCCCTAAAATCTTCTCTCATCATTAGTGTTTTTTTTCATGCAGGCTTGAGTTTGATTAAGCTTTCAGCCCCATTATACCCAAAGAATTAAACGAATTGTTTGTTTACTCATCTTAGTTGTCACATGATGGGTTATAATCTCTAATAAATAGTCTAGTAATGAGACATCAATAGAGCCATCATCATATTAATTATGTGGCTCTTTAACATCGTCTTAATTTGAACTTAAATTAACATATTGTACATCATCCTCATTTATGGTCACAAGTTTTATGTATGTAAGCATATTTTAGTTGTGATCACATTTTGTAATTGAAATATACTTTGGCACTATTGACACACAAAAGAGAGAATGACTTTGAGTTAATATAGAAATAGCATTGCAAAAAAATTAGGAACATACTTCGTGACTATTTATANATGTATTTATATATCTAACGCCTTAAAATTAAAATTAAAATTTATAATATTTTGGTGTCATAAATAATGTATGAAAAATAATGTATTTCTATTTTAAAAGAGATAATAATAGTAATATTTTTTATGTGATATTAAATATTTATTCGTTATGTATGTAAATAAAACAGTTTAGGTGTTTAGATATGAAATATAAAAAAAAAAAATTTGTGGTATGTATGTGAATGAGACATTAAATAAATGTAAAATAGATGTTGTGTGGGTTTAGGGTTGTAAACGAGCCGAACACGAGGCTCGTTTATATTTCGAGCTCAAAAAGTGTGTTCTTGTTCCGCTCGTTTGTTTAACGAGCCAAACACGAATTGTTCACGAACAAATAGTCATTTTAACAGCCCTAATCATGTAGTCNATATATATATATATATATATATATCTATAATTCTCATGTATTTATATATCTAACGCGTTAAAATTAAAATTAAAATTTATAATATTTTGGTGTCATAAATAATGTATTTCTGTTTTAAAAGAGATAATAATAGTAATATTTTTGGTGTGATATTAAATATTTATTCGTTATGTATATAAATAAAAAATTCTTGGTGTTAGATATGTAAATAAATATATGAAAAATTGTGGTATGTATCTCAACGAGAAATTAAATAAATGTAAAATAGATGTTGTGTGGGTTAGATATGTAAATATATAAGAATTAGTGTCTTATTCTATAAATGCAAAAATTTTGGGTAGTATGGCAGTAGCCATCCCATATTTTATTATAGTTTTCGGTTGTTTTAATTTTTATATTATAATTAGATTATTAGCTTAAAATATTAGATCTTTATAATTTTTTTGGAATGTTAGAGATTATGGGACTAAAATGATCTCGTCAGAAAATAGATTATTTCTTATTTTCTTACAAAAAATTAGATTATAATTGTTGGATTTTAATTCATTTGAGAGACATGCTTAAGAAATAGAACATTCGACATTGGACATTGGACGAGAAAAGAAAATAATTGTTTAAGATAGCGAGACAGAGCGATCTCTTCTCCTTTTATTTATGAAACACCCCCTATTTATAAAAACATACTAGCATATAATTTCACTATGAATCTCTAAAGTTCGAGGACACGTCTAGGGCATTTCAGTCATCTCATACATGCAATGTGTTAGACTCACCGACATGAGTGCCCGACTCTGGGCCAAGCGACAATACTCGGTGCGGCCGCGTAGTTACATAGCTAAGTTGTGGTCTAACTATGAGGGTGACAGGTCGGCGTAACCATTAAGTTGGGTTACTCATCACGGTCTTCACAAATTTACCCACGATAAATAACATATATATATAATTTAAATTTACATACATACCACAATTTTTATATATNTCTTTATAATTTTTTTGGAATGTTAGAGATTATGGGACTAAAATGATCTCGTCAGAAAATAGATTATTTCTTTTTATTTTCTTACAAAAAAAATTCTATTTGATAGACATCCAAGAGACGTGTTTAAGAAATAGAACATTGGACATTGGACGAGAAAAGAGAATAATTGTTTAAGATAGTGAGACAAAGCAATCCCTTCTCCTTTTATTTATGAAACACCCCCTATTCATAAAAACAGGCTAGCATATAATTCCACTATGAATCTCTAAAGTTCGAGGACACGTCGAGGGCCTTTCAGTCATCTCATACATGCAATGTGTTAGACTCACCGACATGAGTGCCCGGCTCTAGGCCAAGCGACGATACTCGGTGCGGCCGTGTAGTTATATAGCTAAGTTGTGGTCCAACTATGAGGGTGACAGGTCGGCGTAACCATTAAGTTGGGTTACTCATCACGGTCTTCACAAATTTACTAAATAATATATATATATATATAATTTAAATTTACATACATACCACAATTTTTATATACTTAGATATCTTACAACCAACACTATGGTATGTATGTAAATATTTTGTCGTATATGGAATTAATTTTAATTATAACATGCCATGTGTTAAAAATATTGCTCGTATTCTTAGTCGTGTAATAGGTGGCAAAATATTAAATGACAGATTTTATTTCTAAAAACTACATTAAAAAATATGAACTCTGGAACCAATAAATAAATATTTATTTATAAACATAATAATATTTACCGGACATTATAATTCAATATTTTATTTTTCCAAATTACNAATTATAACATGCCATGTGTTAAAAATATTGCTCGTATTTTTAGTCGTGTAATAGGTGGCAAAATATTAAATTACAGATTTTATTTCTAAAAACTTCATTAAAAAAATATAAACTCTCGAACCGATAAATAAATATTTATTTATAAACATAATAATATTTACTGGGCATTATAATTCAATATTTATTTTTCCAAATTATGGAAAAATAATAAAAATTAATTGGCAAGCTGGCATGGAGCTTAGCTGGCCATCCAGCCTAGTGGGCCCCACCTAATTCTCTCTATAAAACGACGAAATTTCCTTCCCGCATTCTTCTGCAACACACCCCCGCGCCCCTCCACCCACCTGTCCTCGATTCACGTCCGGCCACCGCCCGGTGATGGCGAAGAACGGCAAGCTGAGCAAGCTCCGGTGCATGATAAAGCGGTGGCACTCCTCCAGCCGCATCACCCGCACCGGCGGCGGAGGATCCGACCGCTCGCCGGATGACGACGCGTGGCAGGCCGCTTCTTTCCACGGCGACGATGTGCCCGCCGGAGTCCAACCCGTGTACGTCGGGAAATCTCGCCGGCGGTATCTCGTGNCGGCGGCGGAGGATCCGACCGCTCGCCGGATGACGACGCGTGGCAGGCCGCTTCTTTCCACGGCGACGATGTCCCCGCCGGAGTCCAACCCGTGTACGTCGGGAAATCTCGCCGACGGTATCTCGTCAACTCCGACCTCGTCGACCACCCCCTCTTCCGTAACCTAGTCGAGCGCTCCGGCGGCGGCGGCAGCGGCAACGGCTGCGACACCGTCGTCGGCTGCGAGGTGGTGCTCTTCGAACACCTCTTGTGGATGCTGGAGAACGCGGACCCTCAGCCGGATTCCCTCGACGAGCTCGTCCATTTCTATGAATGCTAAAAGTTCACCGGCGGAGAAGTGTACCGCAGTGCGATTCTAAAGAATCCAAAAGCAGAGAAATAGGGAATAATAAAAAAAATAAAAAAAAAGAATTAATTAATTTGAGAGGATTAATTAACGCTTTTTTAGGTGATTTGGTGTCAAATGTTTTATTTTTGGGTTCTGATTAATTAGTTTTGATGTCATTGTAATTTTTAGTTTTATTCAATAATCTCATTCAATCTCTTTGTATATTTTCACTCTGAAATTTAATTTGCATTTTTATATAACTTTAATATATTTCTATTTTTTTTTTTAATTACATGATCTCATGTGCCAATTTGATCCAAACCCGACTTGAAATTTTTGGTTTGTGCTGACCCGAGTAATTTTATGATCAGGTTAAGGTTAAGGATCCAAACTTACCAACTCAAAATGGTCCATGAACTCTAAATTGACTTGCAATCAACTCGTCAACTCGAAATTAACTTAAAGATGGCCGGAAATTCATCAAACTTTAACTGAGGTAGCAGTTATTATTGAAGTTTATATGGGTCTGATTTAGGTTTAGCAGATTGATGGCGGGTTTGGTTCGAGGTAGAATTTTCGACCTATATAATACTCATGAAGAGTTCGGGTCAGATCTATTCGAGTCTGAGTCAATTTCAAATTCAACACAAATCCGACCGGCTCAACCACCGGGCGTCACGTCGCCTGCCAATGAGATGTATGATGACGTGAAGCCCAGTGGTTGCCCGTCCGAAGTGCGGACATCCGGACGGAATATTTTCTCCAAAAAATTGACCCCACCGCCAACTTTTTTTCTTTCTAGCACCGATTTGCTTATAATTCCGAGCATAGGTTTGATTCTGCTATGGATGAAAACATCATTCTCAGACAGCTAAGACTAATAAGAGCAATCTTCTGCTTAATTTGAAGGGGTGGTTACGCCTAACTATGCTCATGTTTACCAACAAGATGCTTCTCCATTGATAAATATTTTTTGAGTTATTTATTTTAAAAATAGACACATGACTGTTTTAATTTGTTAAATAATCCATATGGTTGTAGAGGTGACTATCGTCGGTGATAGATATTACTTGAGGAAGTGGTTTGTCAATGAAACTCAGGGTGTGTTTGGGAGAGATTTTTATAATTTTATTTTGCATTTCAATATCATTGTTTTGTTTGAATGTAATTTATTTGTTTATTTGTTTTTTAAGTAGTTATGATGATTAGGAGGAACTTTTTCAGAGTGATGGTGGTTAGAATATGATAATTGATGGGTTACTGGTAGCTTTTATGATTTGGTATGAATCTTGAAATGATTTTTTTAATAAAAAATATTCAATCNCTTTAACTGAGGTAGCAGTTATTATTGAAGTTTATATGGGTCTGATTTAGGTTTAGCAGATTGATGGCGGGTCTGGTTTGAAGTAGAATTTTCGACCCATATAATACTCAAGAAGAGTTCGGGTCAGATCTATTCAAAACTGAGTCAATTTCAAATTCAACACCAATCCGACCAGCTCAACCACTGAGATGTATGATATATGATGACGTGAAGCCCGGTGGTTGCCCGTCCAAAGTGCAGACATCCGGACGAAATATTTTCACCAAAACTTGACCCCACCGCCAACTTTTTTTTCTTTTTAGCACCTATTTGCTTATAATTCCGAGCATAGGTTTGATTCTGCTATGGATGAAAACATCATTCTCAGACAGCTAAGACTAATAAGAGCAATCTTCTGCTTAATTTGAAGGGGTGGTTACGCCTAACTATGCTCATGTTTACCAACAAGATGCTTCTCCATTGATAAATATTTTTTGAGTTATTATAAATAATCCATATGGTTGTAGAGGTGACTATCGTTGGTGATAGATATTACTTGAGGAAGTGGTTGTCAATGAAACTAAGGGTGTGTTTGGGAGAGATTTTTATAATTTTATTTTGCATTTCAATATCATTGTTTTGTTTGAATGTAATTTATTTGTTTATTTGTTTTTTTTTTAATAATTATGATGATTAGGAGGAACTTTTCTGAGTGATGGTGGTTAGAATATGATAATTGATGGGTCACTAGTAGCTTTTATGATTTGGTATGAATCTTGAAATAATTTTTTTAATAAAAAATATTCAAATCAAATTAAAATATAATTTCAAGCTCTAATTTCAGTAAGTTTGTAGTCAAACTGACTGTCTTGATATGAAAAGTATAATGGTACTAAAATTGATTCGATTCAAGTCTAGTCAATCCTGGATCAAACTATTGAACCAGACTTGGAGGTTTTGGGTAGCTAATT
Source organism: Phalaenopsis hybrid cultivar (assembly GCA_002079205.1). Taxonomy (NCBI): domain Eukaryota; kingdom Viridiplantae; phylum Streptophyta; class Magnoliopsida; order Asparagales; family Orchidaceae; genus Phalaenopsis; species Phalaenopsis hybrid cultivar. The sequence continues at coordinate 114,934 of JXCR01086113.1, read as the reverse complement.
GGATGATAAAGCCCAAATTCGACGCGCCTATAGCTAAATTCTAATATTATTTTGGACTGAAGACCCAACGATAACTTACAACCTCCGTATTTGTCGAACAATGTCAATCGCCACCTGTCGGCCGCTCTTAGCCACCACCGCTGTCCTCTGCTCTCTGCCGCCAACAAACTTTGTTGTGTAATGATGCATCACAAATATTGTGTAGTGACTTATCACGAATTTAATATATCGAATACCCTAAATATTGTGTAATAATACCCTCAAAATATAATATAACAATGCCCCATTAATACAGTGTAACACACACCATGCATATAGTGTAACACACCCTGAAAATTGTGTTTCGATGCACTATAAATACGGTGTTACGACACACACCCAAATACAGTATAACGATATATCACAAACATTATTTATCTAAGGGACGATGATTATTTCTGATGACAACTGCTTACGACAACTATCTTTATGTTAGGTACATGTAAGAGTTTCCCTTTGATAGGAAACAAAATGGTTGCACTGATATAACATCAACTATGACCTTTATATCCAACCGCCGCTTTTGCAGTGATCCACTGTGGTCTATATGGCCAGTTACTATTGCAAAACCCTTACTATATTGACATAAGTGATCAACTACGGCCTATGTGGCTCATTGCTACTGCAGTTTTCAACTAAGACTTTTATGACCGACTCCATTGTAGCTTCCCACTACAGCCTATATGACCAACCACATCATATATGGCTAATTGCCACTATCGTTTTTAACTATGATTTTTGTTGCCAACTGATGCTACTGCAGCTTCTCACTACGGCTTACTTGACTAACTATGACCTACGTGGCTAATTGTTATTGTAGCTTCCAACTACGTTCTATGTGGTCAATTGACGCTCATACAATAACTAACTGCTGCTATGGCTTTGAATTACAACCTCTATGAAAAACTGATGTTATTATAGTGACCATTTATGACATACTACTATTTTTTTAGCAATTAATTACTGTTTTTGCAGCCCACTATCGCTATTATCGTCAATAACTACATCTATTGTACTCTAATTACATCTATTAAACCCGAGCCATTATTATACATCTGTAATTATCACAATTGTAATTCTATCTTCCCTAATTCAGGATAGGAGTAGGCCTATATACTTACAATCACAAGTGTTTTGCTTTAACTAGGCTAGACCCCATAATTTTTTACATTTTCAGGATTTTTTTTTTCACGTAAAATATTCTGGTGTCCACTACTGCTATTTCTTTAATATCTACGTGTGTGCTGGATTTTCATACAATGTTAAGACGATAAATTTTCATACTACTACTGCGAATCGTCCGATACACAAAAATAATTATAACAAAGCCTTCATTTCTATTTTAAGAAACCATTATAATACATATGTATATAAATCCCCTAAATTTAATAAATATTTATAGGATTTTTAAAATGTCTACTTTATAAGATAATTATTTGAAAGATTTAAACTCAATTTAGATTTTGGTCTCATCATAAAATCTTTTATTTTGACCGTTCTAGTTAACAAATACAATTTATTATGAAAATATCATAAAAAAAACAAAAATTATATTTAACTGTAGGGTTATATATATAAAATACATAAAATATTATGTAACGTACTTATTAAACGACATTTTAGTGCTCATATTGTGCACTTCTCTCCATATCTCTTTTCCATCTTGTGCTCTCTGTTTGGGGGCAGCTTCAGCTGTTTGAAAAAAATTGTTGAAGAAGAAATTGTTGTTCAAAAGTTGCAGTGACTATAACAAAAAAAAAAAACAGCCACTGTAGGTAGTCAGATCTTATGGGAAAACACAACTTTCAGCTGCAGTTTTTTTAGAACGTAGATAAAACACAATTTTGCCAAACATAAAAATCCACGAAACGGCACCACACCTCCACCACTCCGCTGCCCCAAACACTCCTTAAATTTTGATTCAATAAATACAATTAAAACCATATATTTCTATTAAAATTCATGTATTGCTTAAGAATTAGTGTGAGCTTTGATTAAAGACATATAAATTTCAAAAATATANATAGGAGTAGGCCTATATACTTACAATCACAAGTGTTTTGCTTTAACTAGGCTAGACCCCATAATTTTTTACTTTTTCAGGGTTATTTTTTTCACGTAAAAAATTCTGGTGTCTACTGCTGCTATTTCTTTAATATCTACGTGTGTGTTGGATTTTCATACAACATTAAGACGATAAATTTTCACTCTACTACCGCGAATCTTCCGATACACAAAAATAATTATAACAAAAGCTTCATTTCTTTTTTAAGAAACAATTATAATACATATGTATATAAATCCCCTAAATTTAATAAATTATAGGATTTTTAAAATGTCTACTTTATAAGATAATTATTTGAAAGATTTAAATTCAATTTAGATTTTGGCCTCATCATAAAATCTTTTATTTTGACCGTTCTAGTTAACGAATACAATTTATTATGAAAATATCAGAAAAAACAAAAAGTATATTTAACTGTAGGGTTATATATATATATAATACATAAAATATTATATAGCATACTTATTAAACGGCATTTTAGTGCTCATATTGTGCACTTCTTTCCATATCTCTTTTCCATTTTGTACTCTCTGTTTGGGGCAGCTTCAGCTGTTTGAAGAAAACTGTTGAAGAAGAAGTTGTTGTTCAAAAGTTGCAGTGACTATGACAAAGAAAATATAGCAGCCACTGTAGGTAGTCAGATTTGATGGGAAAACACAACTTTCAGCTGCAACTTTTTTAAAATGCAGATAAAATACAATTTTGCCAAACATAAAAATCCACGAAACGGCACCACACTTCCACCACTCTGCTGCCCCAAACACTCCTTAAATTTTGATTCGATAAATACAATTAAAACCATATATTTCTATTAAAATTCAAGGATTGCTTAAGAATTAGAGTGAGCTTTGATTAAAGACATATAAATTTCAAAAAATATGTTTTTAATTTTCACCTCAATTGAATTAAAATCATGTTAAATTACACCCCATAAAACGCTAAATTGCAGCTTTGTATGGTTGATTCGTGTAAATTGCATGNCTCGACGAGCTCGTCCATTTCTATGAATGCTAAAAGTTCACCGGCGGAGAAGTGTACCGCAGTGCGATTCTATAGAATCCAAAAGCAGAGAAATAGGGAATAATAAAAATAATTAAAAAAAAAGAATTAATTAATTTGAGAGGATTAATTAAGGCTTTTTTAGGTGATTGGGTGTCAAATGTTTTATTTTTGGGTTCTGATTAATTAGTTTTGATGTCATTGTAATGTTTAGTTTTATTCAATCTCTTTGTATATTTTTCACTCTGAAATTTAATTTGCATTTTTATATAATTTTAATATATTTCTGTTTTTTTTTTCTTTTTTAATTACATGATCCCGTGTGCCAATTTGATCCAAACCCGACTTGAAATTTTGGGTTTGTGCTGACCCGAGTAATTTTAGGATCAGGTTAAGGTTAAGGATCCAAACTAACCAACTCCAAAATGGCTTGTGAACTCTAAATTGACTTGTAAGCAACTCGTCAACTCAAAATTAACTCAAAGTTGGCCTGAAATTCATCAAATTTTAACTGAGGTAGCGGTTATTATTTAAGTTTGTATGGGTCTGATTAAGGTTTAGCGGATTGATGGCGAGTCTAGTTCGAGGTAGAATTTTCGGCCCATATAATACTCATGAAGAGTTCGGGTCAGATCTATTTGCGTCTGAGTCAATTTCAAATTCAACACCAATCCAACCCTCTCAACCTCGCCTGTCAATGTGATGTATGATGACGCGACGCCCGGTGATTGCCCGTCTGACGTGCGGACATCCGGACGAAATATTTTCTCCAAAAATTGACCCCACTGCCAACTTTTTTTTCTTTTTAGCACCGATTTGCTTATAATTCCGAGCATAGGTTTGATTCTGCTATGGATGAAAACATCATTCTCAGACAGCTAAGACTAATAAGAGCAATCTTCTGCTTAATTTGAAGGGGTGGTTACGCCTAACTATGCTCATGTTTACCAACAAGATGCTTCTCCATTGATAAATATTTTTTTGATTTTTTTTTATTTTTTGAGTTATTTATTTTAAAAATAGACACATTATTATTTTAATTTGTTAAATAATCCATATGGTTGTAGAGGTGACTATCGTCGGTGTTAGATATTACTTGAGGAAGTGGTTTGTCAATGAAACTAAGGGTGTGTTTGGGAGAGATTTTTATAATTTTATTTTGCATATCAATATCATTGTTTTGTTTGAATGTAATTTATTTGTTTTTTTTAAATAATTATGATGATTAGGAGGAACTTTTCAGAGTGATGGTGGTTAGAATATGATAATTGATGGGTCACTAGTAACTTTTAGGATTTGGTACGAATCTTGAAATAATTTTTTTAATAAAAAATATTCAATCCAAATTAAAAATATAATTTCAAACTCTAATTTCAGTAAGTTTGTAGTCAAACTGACTGTCTTGATATGAAAAGTATAATGGTACTAAAATTGATTCGATTCAAGTCTAGTCAATCCTGGATCAAACTATTGAACCAGCCTTGGAGGTTTTGGACTGAAGACCCGAAGATAACTTACAACCTCCGTATTTGTCGAAAAATGTCAATGGTCACCTGTAGGCTGCTATTAGCCACCGCCGCTGCCCTCTGCTCTCTGTCGCCAACAAATTTTGTTGTGTAATGATGCATCACAAATATTGTGTAGTGACATATCACGAATATAATATATTGAATACCCTGAGTATGGTGTAATAATGCCTCTGAAATATAATATAACAATGCCCCATTAATACAGTGTAACACAAACCATGCATATAGTGTAACACACCCTGAAAATGGTGTTTCGATGCACCCAAAATACGGTGTGACGGCACACACCCAAATACATTATAACGATATATCACAAACATTATGTATCTAAGACACGATGATTACTTATGATGACAACTGCTTACGACAACTATATTTATGTTAGGTACATGTAAGTGTTTCCCTTTGATAGTAAAAAAAAGGGTTGCACTGATGTAACAACAACTGTGACCTTTATATCCAACCGACGCTCTTGCAGTGACCCACTACGGTCTATATGGCCAGTTACTATTGCAACCCCCTACTATATTGACATAAGTGATCAACTACAGACTATGTGGCTCATTGCTACTACAGCTTTCAACTAAGAGTTTTATGACCGACTCCATTGTAGCTTCCCACTACAGCCTATATGACCAACCATGTCATAGATGGCTAATTGCCACTATCGTTTTTAACTATGATTTTTGTTGCCAACTGAAGCTACTGCAGCTTCTCACTACGGCTTACTTGACCAACTATGACCTGCGTGACTAATTGTTATTGTAGCTTTTAACTACGATCTATGTGGTCAATTGACGCTCATACAATAACTAACTACAACCTATATGACTAACTGCTGCTACGGCTTTCAATTACATCCTCTATATGAAAAAACTNAAAAAAAAAAAAAAAAAATAGTAGCCACTGTAGGTAGTCAGATCTGATGAGAAAAGACAACTTTCAACTGCAATTTTTTTAGAACGTAGATAAAACACAATTTTGTCAAACAGATAAATCCACGAAACGTCATCACACCTCCACCACTCCGCTGCCCCCAAACACTCCTTAAATTTTGATTCAATAAATACAATTAAAACAATATATTTCTATTAAAATTCAAGGATTGCTTAAGAATTAGGGTGAGTTTTGATTAAAGACATATAAATTTCAAAAATAAATTTTTAATTTTCACCCTAATTGAATTAAAATCATGTTAAATTACACCCCATAAAACGCTAAATTGCAGCTTTGTATGGTTGATTCGTGTAAATTGCATAGAGGCNCATGTTAAATTACACCCCATAAAACGCTAAATTGCAGCTTTGTATGGTTGATTCGTGTAAATTGCATAGAGGGATAATATCATGACAGCTAAAGTCTATTATTCTGTCATTTTCACAATGTGGCGGTGTCCATTTATTAATTTGCTGCTTGCTGTGAGATATGTAACATTAATAGTTTGGGGGCTACATATGTAAATTCCCGTAATTTAATTTAATTCCATGGTGTCTGTGCCATTAATTTATTTCTTATTTATTAAAAAAATGTGGGGGAGAATGTGTCAGTTTGTGATTTTCAATTCGCCGTCCCATTTCAGTTGTAAATTTGGGTAATCGACAATAANATTCGAACACGAACGAACGCATCAATGTTCGTGTTTGGTTCGTTTAACTAACTGAACGAAAAGAGTTTGTTCGCGTTCGTCTCATTTACTTATCGAACGAATCGAACACGAACTTATTGACGAACCGAACACGATCTGTTCACGAACAACAAGCTTTTTTTGACAGCCCTAATTGTGTGCCGAGGTGGGTGACAGGGTGAGACCAGAAGTAGTGTTTTTAGTGAGATTTACATATATACCGATCAATAATTCTATGTATTTGAATATTTAATGTAAAATTTTAATTTTTAATACATGACATTCATTTGGTTCGAAAATTTTAGGTGATATAAATGTAAACAATAAATTTTATAGATTAGATATGCAAATACATGGGAAATGAGTGTTATGCGATGTATCTAAGTATCCGTTTAGGGCAGCTTATTTTGGTGCGGCTGTGTTTGGTTAGGACGTTTGGCCCACGTTTAAAAAAAGACAAAAATCGCGTATTTTATTTCCTTCTACTGATCGCACGCGGGGCTCCCTTGCGTTCGGCGTTTGTTAGGGCTCTAATTCCTCCCGTGCCCCTGTGAAATCTCTCTCGCGCTCTCCCTCGCCATCTTCTTTCCCAATCTCCTCCTTCGCAAACATTGATTCTTCTGGTGAGATCTATATGCCACATTGCTTTCTGGTTGGTTTTATGGCTCGATCTTCTTTGGTTGGTTTTATGTGGCTGGATTCGATTGTCTTTATTTTTTTTGCAAGATTCGGTTTTCCTGAGGGTTTTATTGAGGATGTCTTTGCTGGATTATTTGAGAATGCATTGATGGAAATTGATATGAGGGTTTTCTTGAAGATTTTCTGCATTTTTTCTTTTTGGTATAATATAGTAAGAATGGCAGATGAGCAAATCCATTGAATGCATTAAATCTGTGTTTAGCTGCACCTGTTATATTGTTCTTCCCGTCACTGTTTCTGTACGAAAACTTTAGTTCGAAATGTGGGAACTCAACTAGTTCGAACTGTTGGAATGTACTTGAATGCATCCTTGTTATATTGTTCTTTACTGTTCGAACTGTTGGAATCATTTAACTGTTGAAATGTGCTTCAATTCGTCCCTGTTATATTGTTCTTGAATGAATGTGCTTTAATGAATGTGCTTCGATGCGCCCCTGTTATAATGTTCGAAATGTGGGAACTCTGCTAGTTCAAACTTTTGGAATTGTTTAGGTGCACCTGTTATACTGTTCATGATTGCAATGTTGCTCAGTTATGGGGTTTAGGTGCACCTGTTATATTGAATGTTGCTCAGTTATGGGGTTTAGGTGCACCTGTTTAGCTGCACCTGTTATATTGAATGTTGCTCAGTTATGGGGTTTAGGGGCATTTGTTTGAATGTGCAAATACTGATCCACTCTTTAGTTAGATGATATATCATTGTTGATGGGTTTTAGGGGCTTCCTTTGATGCTGAGGCTAGAGATGAGATACAATGCTTATATGTTGTATTGATCTTTAGAGATTCAGTTATTATATTTTGACATTTCCTATGAGCGGAGATACAATGCTCATATGAGAAGGTTTATGTCTTTAGAGATTTTTTGGCATTTCCTACTATTTTAGATAAAGAGATAATATGCTTATATTTTAGAGTTTCTTTGGCAGCTGATCTGGCGGAATTGGGTTCCACGACACATATGAGAAGGTTTATATCAAATTTGATGTGTATTGCTTTATTTTTACACCATTTATATCAAATATAAGATGTGTATCGAGAACCATTACTATGTATATGAACAACAGAGCTTTGTAACCTTACACAATTTCATAATAAAACACGTTCGATGCCTTAGTTATTTTTTTTTAATTTTTCATATTAAAACATCTTTGACCGGACCACATAATTTTTTGTGTTTTTTTTATTTTTCTTCTATGAGATTTACATATTATTTTAGTTGGATATGTTGTGGATGTATGCTCATTTTGTGGATGTACGTTCACTTTTTTAAGGATATTTGTGTTTCTTCTCTTGTTGGTGCATTTGGATAATTTTCCTATGCATGTTTAGTTACAAAATAAATTTCTTTACATAATATGTAATTCTTCATATAGTACCACAATGTCTAAGACAAGTGAAGGTGGTCCCTCAGCGATGTGGGATAAGGAAGTTACAATTATTTTCTGCAACCTCTGCTTCACCGAGATTGAGATTGGGAATAGACCAACCACCTATTTCAACAAGTGACAGTTGTATTTGTCTTTATCCTTTTTTTATTTTTCCTGGTACTCACGAGAGTGTGAGAACTGTATGTCATTATTTGGAACTGATCTGTGATGATTGTATGCTCCTGTACTATATGTTTCTGTACTATCAATAAGCTATTCTGAATGAGCTGCCCCAAACAGTTTTACCAGACAGGGCAGGAATGTTGTTTATACCACCATAACCACCAATAAGTTATTCTGAATAAGCTGCCCCAAACAACAAGTCATATTATTCTGAAACTTGCAGATTATCAGATTAATCTGCTTATCAACAGATTATAAATAATCAACAGCTGTCCCAAACAGACCCTACATCTGTCAAAAGTACATATGTATACTCAAATATGCTCTTAAACTTATGGGCATTCTCTGAAGGAAAAGAGAATATGGAAAGAAGAGTTCCAGGGTAAAAAGAAAGTAATTTTATTAAGTAGCAAGCTATTTCAGCAAATGGAAAGATAATTACAACTAAGTACAATTAATAACGCCTAAATTAAATTGATATATTTTATAACATAGGTTTTTTTAATATTCTTGAACTGAGCATACACGTTGAAGTGCTCGAGCCAAGCTCACCTAACAAAGCGATCAAACAGAACCCCCATGCCGCAGTGCTCGAGTTGAGCTTATATGCCAAAGTGGCTGAACTAGCTAGGTGCAAACCAGTTGCTGAAAAAGATAGTCATTACACTATACATTCTTCCATATCTATAGTGCAACCTGACACCCACTTCACAATCTTTCATCAAGACACCATAGACGTGTAGCATCCTACAGAATGTAATTTCATAATATTTTATCATTTCTGGAACTCATGAACAATATCATGAGTTATGTTTCAAAAACTAGTAGAGAATAGTTGAGTGTGCACTTCACTTGCTTGTGCTTATGCATTTACATCATTTCCAGCCTACTATACTTCAGAAATTTTCCTTTTATTTATAATTATGAAGTTTTTTTTAATTTAATTTAATAACTAATTTATTTTTCCCAAGCTAAACTAATAACAAAATGAAAAATGTAATTTAAAGATTGACTTATCTTTAATTCTTCCATTGATTGAATTATTAAGATTAACTATACATAGATTAACTGATGATTAATTGATGTTTAATAAAATTAAAATCTGGTTTAGAAATATTTAAGCGGCCTGATTAGCTATAAGCTAATTATTTTATATATCTTAACTGCCCTAAATAACTAATGACAATTGAATCATTAACATGTTATCATGTGCTAATTAAGCTTCATTGAGACAACTAATTTTTTGCTATGCTGATGAGATAAGATGATTACATAAGAATGATATTTGATAAACAAAGAATATGTTAGGTTATATATCATTAACAACTTAATCAAAATTTGATTCAACCAACAAAACTTTAACTTTGTCTTCCAACAAAATAAGTTGATCATGGCTATATAGTAGTAGTGTAGCTATATCGGCCATAATTGAACTACAATAATTATGGTTGATGCCTTCATAAGTCTAGTTGGTAGGTATGATAACAATAACTGGTTACAAAAGTCGCTGATGGTGATCGTTGATTGTTATTAATCGTTAGTTTTGTATTTTTTTTCAAGAGTTGCGATTTTGTTATCAGCTATCTCAGTATTTTGGTAAGTGGCAAGTGGAAAGCGGCAAAAGGCAACGGGAGGCAAGTGGTAAGCGCGTGTGGCGATCGACAGGCGATGGGAGGTAAGTGGCAAGCGGTAGGCAACAACGGGCAGTGTCCGTTTGCCGATAGCATTTTACAGTGTAATTCAAAGTCGATCAAATTGGCCGAATTCTAAATTCAACCAAAATAAACTAATGATTGAACTTTAAATTCAATGAAACTTTAGATAGTACATGTGCTTCTTCATACTAAACACATAATTTCCTCAAATCCCTGTAAATGAATTGTAGTACACCACAAATCCTTCTGCTCGAACAACCTATTGTATAATGCTTAATCTGCTTAGTTGAAATTGTATAATCATAAAAGCTTTGTGACGACCAGCTCGGTAAATAAGCTCAGCAAATGCATTCAACTAAATTCAGCTGATTTGGTTATACAATATAATGAATACTGGTTCANCCGATAGCATTTTACAGTGTAATTCAAATTCGATCAAATTGACCGAATTCTAAATTCAACCAAAATGAACTAATGAGTGAACTTTAAATTCAATGAAACTTTAGATAGTACATGTGCTTCTTTATACTAAACACATAATTTCCTCAAATCCCTGTAAATGAATTGTAGTACACCACAAATCCTTCTGCTCGAACAACCTATTATATAATGCTTAATCTGCTTAGTTGAAATTGTATAATCATAAAAGCTTTGTGACCAACTCGGTAAATAAGCTCAGCCAATGCACTCAACTAAATTCAGCTGATTTGGTTAGACAATATAACGAATACTGCTTCGACTAACTTGTCAACCAATTTGTTCTGTCAAATTCGATCAAATCATTGGGCGGATTAATTTAACATTTCAAAGCGACCACATCAAGTTGCTCTATAGCCTACAACACTATCTTGCATGATGCCCTACACACACAGTGGGCCGCTTACATATACACCCTTGAGTGGGCCGACTGAAGCTTATAAATAAAATTTGATGAGTGTTTTTGTCTAAAAAGTAAAGAACCCTGATGTCTACTCTGAAGAACCCTTAGGGCTAATAATCTACTCTTTATCCTGTCCATTCTTCTCGAGAGGGCCCAATCAAGCTCTCAAGAAAATATTAATTGTCCCTAAGGGTGCTTGACAAGATAAAGGAGGGCAAGAAAGAGCAATCAGAAGAAGATGTACCTACCATTTTCCTTAAAGCTCTATGAATTGATCTATTGATGTTTTAGCTAGTTGAACATAGAACAAACAAGGTTTTTGGACATTATTTAACTGATTCTGCTCAAAAGTAGAATGGTCTGCACTAATTATTGTCTCTTAAAAGTACAAAGCAAATCACTTTGTTAATTATGTTCGGAGCATTAAGAAACCATAATCATCTGAACCACATAATCTCCTTTCTTTGTGATTAACCA
>JXCR01086113.1:71459-100774 GCA_002079205.1 Phalaenopsis hybrid cultivar | reverse complement strand
TAATATTATTTTGGACTGAAGACCCAACGATAACTTACAACCTCCGTATTTGTCGAACAATGTCAATCGCCACCTATCGGCCGCTCTTAGCCACCACCGCTGTCCTCTGCTCTCTGCCGCCAACAAATTTTGTTGTGTAATGATGCATCACAAATATTTGTGTAGTGACATATCACAAATATAATATATCGAATACCCTGAATATGATGTAATAATGCCCCCAAAATATAATATAAAAAAGCTCCATTAATATAGTGTAACACGCACCATGCATATAGTGTATCACCCCTGAAAATGGTGTTTCAATACACCCAAAATACGGTGTGACGACACACACCCAAATACAGTATAACGATATATCACAAAGATTATGTATCTAAGACACGATGATTACTTCTTATGACAATTGCTTACGACAACTATCTTTATGTTAGGTACATGTAAGTGTTTCCCTTTGATAGTAAACAAAAGGATTGCACTGATATAACATCAACTATGACCTTTATATCCAACCGACGCTCTTGCAGTGTCCCACTACGGTCTATATGGCCAGTTACTATTGCAAAACCCTAACCATATTGACATAAGTGATCAACTACAGTCTATGTGGCTCATTGCTATTGCAGCTTTCAACTAAGACTTTTATGACCGACTCCATTGTAGCTTTCCACTGCAGCCTATATGACCAACCACATCATACATGGCTAATTGCCACTATCATTTTTAACTATGATTTTTGTTGCCAATTGATGCTACTGCAGCTTTTTACTACGACTTACTTGACCAACTATGACCTGCGTGACTAATTGTTATTGTCGCTTCCAACTACGGTCTATGTGGTCAATTGACGCTCATACAATAACTAACTGCAACCTATATGACTAACTGCTGCTACGACTTTCAACTACATCCTCTATGACAAACTGATGTTATTATAGTGATCATTTATAATATTTATGGCATACTACTATTTTTTTAGCAATTAATTACAGCNTCATATATTTTATTCTAATTTAATTAGTAATTTTAATTGATTAGTTGGAAGGAAAGGGTAATATTACCACATGATCCAAGATAAAATGAGAGGCGAAACACAAATACCTTTCCTTGCATTACAAATAATATATATTCATAAGACTTCATTACTTGCGCTAGAAAGATTCTTCTGTGGAGGTGCACATAGTCGAGTTTGACCAATTTATGTTGAAGTGTGGCCTAATAGAGCCTGTGGAGAGCACAATAGCTCGATATTTGAGAGTATTAAGATTGTCCATTAGTAATGTGGTATAACTACAATCTTAGTAGACATTCTAAAATATCCATACCCTACTTTTGAAGGTAGAGAGACAACACAACACTAATATGTCCACATCTCCCTCCAAACAAAGTTTAATCGTTGGACCAGGCAACAAGCTTACACCCAGTGGAGCACCCAAGCCGACCCAATCAGAGGAGAAACTCCTCAGAGTGGAGAAAAGGTAGAGCCTGCCAGTACTCCCAACTCCATCATAGCCAGTAAATGTGACGCATGATTTTCCAAATGTCCAAACACGAGGATAATTTTTTTCACTGAGCAGGAAGCAATTAAAAAAAAATGGACAGTGTGATAGAAGAGGATGAAGATTTCATAGAGGAATCTTAACTTCTAGTCGATGAGGAAGAAACACTAGTTATTCTAGATGGTAGTCAGTCTAAGGTGTCGATATCAAAAAAGGAGAAGAAATTCAACATGCTATAGATCTCATTGTAATATTTGTTCTACCAAACCAAATTGTTTATGAGATGCGACCAACCGAGTATGAGAAGTTGCATAAGCATGTTATATATTTAATGACTCTAGACTTGAATCATGGGAGTACCTTTCTATATGCAGTTACAGTTCTGATTGTGTTAAAAAATGATGGCTATTTATTATATTAGGACATGCTTTGTAATGCATATGTGTTTTCGAGTTGGCATGAAATGGACGTGAGCATAGATTTTGTAGTGAGACTTTCTTAGACATATCAAGATGATGATTTTGTTATGGCGGTGGTGGATCAATTCCAAAAGCTTCTCGGGAAGAAGACAAAGCTCCTACTTGGGGAGAATGACGCGGGATGCGGTATGCGGAGGATGCGAGTGACGCAAGAGTTCACGAAATCGTGTGATTTTGGAAGATTTGCGAACAATCCCTTATCATGGGTTCGGGACAGAAGGCGTCGAATCTCGAATTTTACCATCTTTTATTTTTCTTTTTTGATTTCTTTTCTATTTTCCTAATTTTCAATTAGGTTTTTTCTAGTAGGGAACTTTTTTTATGTCATTTTTTTTTGGTTTGGACAATTTTGATTTGTTTTGTGTGTTTTAGAGATGGAATCTATGATTTCTGCTCTAATAGAGTGTTGTATTTTTTTACTTTTGCAAGTGATGCATCTGTAGCTTGTGCAGGAACTGGTGACGAACCTTCTCGACAACAGTACTTCATTGTTTTGATGCTATCGTTTGCTGATTTTAGCCAGGACAACCGTCGTACGATGCTTATCCTCTTCCAAATGCTGTATCCTATTGTCTTCCCCTTGACATTTCACAATCACTCCTCATTAAATCTCCTTTCAAAATACCTTTTAGGAGTCCTAGAACTATATCATTATAGTTAGCAAATCATCACCCCTACGAAACTGTAGAACTTAAATTTCTTATTGGACAATATCATAGAGGAATCAGTTAATTTAAAAAAATAACTTCAATTTTTCATAGGCATCATATATATATATATATATATATATATTCAAAATACATATATTGTTACAAATGAAAGTAGGTTCACAGTTTTATCGTGAAAAATGATATCAAATCGGTGATTTGATTCAAATGAAGGGTCCATTTGAGGCGGCTGTGCGATACCATACTATAGTTTTGTCTATTTGGTTAAACTATATTTTAACAGTTTTTTCAAAAAGTTGATGTTGAAATCTGTGTTTTTCCACTAATCCTATGATGACAACTTTCTAGATGGGTGTGATAACCGCCAGAGGTTTTTCAACATAGGTTGTTTTTTAATAAGCTGCAGCTGCCACAAACAGACGTGAAGTGGTTCATGAGAGCTGTGGGTCTTGCCTACTAGTTTTGATGTTTTTTATTATAATTGATCAATGTTCTATGGTGGTGACTCATAACTTATGACATGGTCAGGGTTGAGTGGATTTGTAATAAGTGATTATTTATTGTGTTGAAGAGATTGTAAAATGATGCATAATGTGGCAAGCACTCAAGAGAGAAAGATATTGATAAAACATGTGAGAGTGATATCAATCTCACATTTAATAGAGAAATATTAAATGACTAGTCCTTGTCCTTAAATATAAATTTTTTAGTTGAAAATGAAATTGACTATTAATATATTTTGTTCAATTTTAATCAATATTTGATAAATTCTAGTGTAAGTAATAATAATATTATTATTAATATTATTATTATTAGTGTATTGGAAGTAATATTTCAAGTTATGGAGATGAATTTTCTATGAATATAATATTTTAGCACTCAATAAAAAAATATTAAAAAAATATAAGAAACTTCTTATGTTTAAAACTCTGTTAAGAAGTCATTATTGTTAATAACTTTTCTATTATTATATATTTGTATTTAAAATTGTACATTATTTTTATAGTGAGTTATATTTAAATTAATAGTAATTATTGATGCGTCATGAATACATTTTTAGCATTTGACATGAATCTGAAAACATTATTGGTTTAAATTGAAGAATATCCTGGGCCTTGATTTCAGTAAGTTTATAGTCATAATGATCGTCTCAACAAGACGAACCAAATAACGCGACATTGGTGCAATATGAGTCCATGGATTGAAGATTTGGAGACATGATTTTTTTGAAGGTCGTTGTGAGGTTTTTACTTATCATAAAAGCCTAAAATGTATTTTCACTCAAAAGGAGTGAATCTTAAGGCAAAAAGCCCTAGATATTCAATACTACACTAGTGAGTCGAATGTAGTTGAAGATGTCTTAAGTAAAAAATCTCTGACACATGCAACTTTAATGATCACTCAGAAACAGTAATTAGCATGAGAGATGGATCAAATCAACTTAAGATACTATTGACAGGAGGTAATCTGTCATAAAATCTAGATCAAATAATTAAAGTTCATTTGAAAGCTTTAAATCATTAATTGAATGACCAAATAAACTCTAAATTTGACAAACTTATAGACAAATCAAGTATTTTTAATGAGGAATCCAACAAGCCCAAACTCGCTTAATTATAAGGCCATTAAGGCACTCAAATCAATAAAAAATACCTATGATCAAGGGGGAATATATGAGTTGTCAGATAAGATGGTTATATGCATTCTTGCCTAAGGACCAAAATGCCTGCCCTCGCCCTAGTGGCTTTAAACAGACCCACACTCTTCACATGAGGGATGAGGAGAAGGAGGTGAATTCTAGTAATGTTCCAGACAAAAGATTTGATGACAACTTCCAACATTCGTCGTTGCCAACCACCATCGACCATTACTTGCCTTTGACTGCCCTTGCTTGCAGTTGTCAACCACCTCTGCATATAACGATTTATCTGAAATAAGGTCGTAACATATAACACAATATTGAACATCCAGAGAGAAATAATTCTAATGTTATTCTGAACTAAAGTCTTGCTTATAACTTCCAATCTCCGTAGCCACTGACCACAATCAACCACTATTTTCCGGCCTCCCCTACTCGCCACTGTTGATAGCCATAAAAACGCCACGTTGTGGACGGCTAATTTATGCATGTAAACGTGCCCAAGTAATTTGTGATTTTAAAGGAGTACCACACATCGTTCTTATGAGGAGGCGTGTTAAGAAATCAAGTTGAAAAAGTCATAACTATACCTTACTAACTTTCAAACCTAATTTGATGAGATTAGTAAACAATTAAAGGATATCTTAAGTCTGGCAGATTATGAAGAAAACAAAACATATGAAAATGGGGTTCAAAGTTCTTTGGTGTTTTTTTTGAGATTGATGAGAATCGTGTCTCTGTGATTTTGGTGTGACACTTAGTTTGATTTTCATACAAATTCCTCTTTCGTTGTTGTTGTCAACCGGGGATGTTAAGTTCTTCTTAAGCCCGTGTATAGGTCCCGACAAGAATAGAAATTCCACTAAAATAGCTTCCCCATATCTTTATTGTGTCCCGAGTAATTCCATATCCCTTTTAACTGGTTGTATGATCCCAAATAAAATATTTCTACTTTGTATGAATCTAATGATTAACCTAATCGTTCCACTATGCTTCTGTCGAAGTCATAGATCACGATGGATTTTAACATCATAACTAGCCAGGTTAGGAATAAACGAGTGTCAGAAGGTTAACCAACAACTTTCAGCAAATTAAAGCTCAGAAAACAATACGAGAAATAAGAACTAAACATTAATCCAATAAATCCAACTCAAAAATCAAAGAGACATGAAAGATTATTTAACTACTCATGGCACAAAAGAAAAGCCTAACCAAACCCTAGTTGCAACATTCTCATCATACTTTTTGAGCTCTCATAAGTATTGCTTTAGCATTGACAATACATTAATATACATACATTAATTTTTTTTAAAAAATAAATTAATCAAATTTACTATTTTTTAAATAATTTAACCTTTCTTTATTCATCTCTTTTGTCTTAAATTATTGAACAAAATAAATCGAGTGGCCCATAATTTTTTTCCTATTTTATATCTTGATTGATTTAATTAATAGAAAAAAATATATAAATTGCACNATTTAACCTTTCTTTATTCATCTCTTTTGTCTAAAATTATTGAACAAAATAAATCGAGTGGCCCATAATTTTTTTTACTATTTTATATCTTGATCGATTTAATTAATAGAAAAAAAATTAAATACTAATTAAAAAAATAAATATAAATTGCATNCAAATGAAAGTAGGTTCACAGTTTTATCGTGAAAAATGATATCAAATCGGTGATTTGATTCAAATGAAGGGTCCATTTGAGGCGGCTGTGCGATACCATACTATAGTTTTGTCTATTTGGTTAAACTATATTTTAACAGTTTTTTCAAAAAGTTGATGTTGAAATCTGTGTTTTTCCACTAATCCTATGATGACAACTTTCTAGATGGGTGTGATAACCGCCAGAGGTTTTTCAACATAGGTTGTTTTTTAATAAGCTGCAGCTGCCACAAACAGACGTGAAGTGGTTCATGAGAGCTGTGGGTCTTGCCTACTAGTTTTGATGTTTTTTATTATAATTGATCAATGTTCTATGGTGGTGACTCATAACTTATGACATGGTCAGGGTTGAGTGGATTTGTAATAAGTGATTATTTATTGTGTTGAAGAGATTGTAAAATGATGCNCAAATGAAAGTAGGTTCACAGTTTTATCGTGAAAAATGATATCAAATCGGTGATTTGATTCAAATGAAGGGTTCATTTGAGGCGGCTGTGCGATACCCTACTATAGTTTTGTCTGTTTGGTTAAACTATATTTTGACAGTTTTTTCAAGAAATTGATGTTGAAATCTGTGTTTTTCCACTAATCCTATGGTGACAACTTTCTAGATGGGTGGTGTGATAACCGCCAGAGGTTTTTCAACATAGGTTATTTTTTAATAAGCTGCAGCCGCCACAAACAGATGTGAAGTGGTTCATGAGAGCTGTGGGTCTTGCCTACTAGTTTTGATATTTTTTTATTATAATTGATCAATGTTCTATGGTGGTGACTCATAATCTTATGACATGGTCATGATTGAGTGAATTTGTAATAAGTGATTATTTATTGTGTTGAAGAGATTGTAAAAGGATGCATAATGTGGCAAGCACTCAAGAGAGAAAGATATTGATAAAACATGTGAGAGTGATATCAATCTCACATTTAATAGAGAAATATTAAATGACTAGTCCTTGTCCTTAAATATAAATTTTTTAGTTGAAAATGAAATTGACTATTAATATATTTTGTTCAATTTTAATCAATATTTGATAAATTCTAGTGTAAGTAANAAAATGAAATTGACTATTAATATATTTTGTTCAATTTTAATCAATATTTGATAAATTCTAGTGTAAGTAATAATAATATTATTATTAATATTATTATTATTAGTGTATTGGAAGTAATATTTCAAGTTATGGAGATGAATTTTCTATGAATATAATATTTTAGCACTCAATAAAAAAATATTAAAAAAATATAAGAAACTTCTTATGTTTAAAACTCTGTTAAGAAGTCATTATTGTTAATAACTTTTCTATTATTATATATTTGAATTTAAAATTGTACATTATTTTTATAGTGAGTTTTATTTAAATTAATAGTAATTATTGATGTGTCATGAATACATTTTTAGCATTTGACATGAATCTGAAAACATTATTGGTTTAAATTGAAGATGATTTTGGGCATTGATTTCAGTAAGTTTATAGTCAAAATGATCGTCTCAATAAGACGAACCAAATAACGTGACATTGGTGCAATATGAGTCCATGGATTGAAGACTTGGAGACATGATAATTTTGAAGGTTGTTGTGAGGTTTTTACTTATCATAAAAGCCTAAAATATATTTTCACTCAGAAGGAGTGAATCTTAAGGCAAAAAAGCCCTAGATATTCAATACTACACTGGTGAGTTGAATGTAGTTGAAGATGTCTTAAGTAAAAAATCTCTGACACACGCAACTTTAATGATCACTCAGAAGCAGTAATTAGCATGAGAGATGGAGAAACTCAACTTAAGATACTATTGACAGGAGCTAATCTGTCATAAAGTCTAGATCAAATAATTAAAGTTCATTTGAAAGATTTAAATCGTTAATTGAATGATCAAATAAACTTTAAAGTTGACCTACTTATAGACAAATCAAGTGTTTTAATGAGGAATCCAACAAGCCCAAACTCTTTTAATTATAAGTTCATTAAGGCCCTCAAATCAATAATAATCACTTATGATCAATGGGGAATATATGAGTTGTCAGATCAGATGGTTATATGCATTCTTGCCTAACGACCAAAATGCTCGCCCTCCCCCTAGTGGCTTTAAACAGACCCACACTCTTCACATGAGGGATGAGGAGGAGGTGAATTCTAGTAATGTTCCAGACAAAAGATTTGATGATAATTTCCAACATTCGTCGTCGTCAACCACCATCGACCACTATTGGTCTTTGACTGCCCTTGCTTGTAGTTGTCAACCACCTCTCCATATAACGATTTATCTGAAATATGGTTGTAACATATAACACAATATTGAACATCCGGTGAGAGCTAATTCTAATGTTATTCTGAACTAAAGTCTCGCTTATAACTTCCAATCAACGTAGCCGCCGACCACAATCAACCACTATTTGTCGGCCTCCCCTACTTGCCATTATTGATGGCCTAAAAACACCACGTCGTGGACAGCTAATTTAAGCAAGTAAACATGCCCAAGTAATTTGTGATTTTAAAGGAGTACCACTCATTGTTCTTACGAATAGGCGTGTTAAGAAATCAAGTTGAAAAAGTCATAACTATACCTTACTAACTTTCAAACCTAATTTGATGAGATTAGTAAACTATTAAAGGATATCTTAAGTCTGGCAGATTATGAAGAAAACAAAACAGATGAAAATGGGGTTCAAAGTTCTTTGGTGTTTTTTCTGAGATTGATGAGAATCGTGTCTCTGTGATTTTGGTGTGACACTTAGTTTGATTTTCATACAAATTTCTCTTTTGTTGTTGTGTTAAACCGGGGATGTTAAGTTCTTCTTAAGCCCGTGTATGGGTCCCAACAAGAATAAAAATTCCACTAAAATAGCTTCCCCATATCTTTATGGTGTCCCGAGTAATTCCATATCCCTTTTAATTGGTTGTATGATCCCAAATAAAATATTTCTACTTTATACGAATCTAATGACCAACCCAATCGTTCCACTATGCTTCTGTCGAAGTCATAGATCACTATGGATTTTAACATCATAACTAGCCAGGTTAGGAATAAACGAATGTCTGAAGGTTAACCAACAACTTTCATCAAATTAAAGCGCAGAAAATAATACGAGAAACAAAGAATAAACATCAATCCAAGAAATCCAACTCAAAAATCACAGAGACATGAAAGATTATTTAGCTACTCATGGCCCGAAAGAAGAAGCCTAACCAAACCCTTNATTGGAAGTAATATTTCAAGTTATGGAGATGAATTTTCTATGAATATAATATTTTAGCACTCAATAAAAAAAATATTTAAAAAATTATAAGAAACTTCATATGTTTAAAACTCTGAAGAATTCATTATTGTCAATAAATTTTCTATTAATATATATTTGAATTTAAAAGTGTACATTATTTTTATAGTGAGTTATATTTGAATTAAGAGTAATTGTTGATGCGTCATGAATAAATTTTTAGTATTTGACATGAATCTGGAAACATTTTTTAATAAGAAAGATTATTGGTTTAAATTGAAGATGATCCTGGGCCTTGATTTCAGTAAATTTATAGTCAAAATGATCGTCTCAACAAGACAACCCAAATAACGCGACATTGGTGGAATATGAGTCCATGGATTAAAGATTTGGAGACATGATTTTTTTTGAAGGTCGTTGTGAGGTTTTTACTTATCATAGAAGCCTAAAATATATTTTCACTCAAAAGGAGTGAATCTTAAGACAAAAAGCCCTAGATATTCAATACTACACGGGTGAGTCGAATGTAGTTGAAGATGTCTTAAGTAAAAAATCTCTGACACACGCAACTTTAATGATCACTCAGAAGCAGTAATTAGCATGAGAGATGGAGCAACTCAGCGTAAGATACTATTGAGAGAAGCTAATCCATCATAAAGTCTAGATCAAATAATTAAAGTTAATTGAAAGCTTTAAATCGTTAATTGAATGGTCAAATAAACTCTAAATTTGACATGCTTATAGACAAATCAAGTGTTTTAATTAGGAATCCAACAAGCCCAAACCCGTTTAATTATGAGGCCATTAAGGCCCTCAAATCAATAAAAAATCACCTATGATCAAAGGGGAATATATGAGTTGTCAGATCAGATGATTCTATGCATTCTTGCCTAAGGACCAAAATGTCCGCCCTCCCCCAAGTGGCTTTAAACATACCCACACTCTTCACATGAGGGATGAGGAGAAGGAGGTGAATTCTAGTAATGTTCCAGACTAAAGATTTGATGATAACTTTTAACATTCGTCGTCGTCAACCACCATCGACCACTACTGGCCTTTGCCTGTCCTTGCTTGTAGTTGTCAACTACCTCTGCATATAACAACTTATCTGAAATATGATTGTAACATATAACACAATGTTGAACATTTGGTGAGAAATAATTCTAATGTTATTCAGAACTAAAGCCTCGCTTATAACTTCTAATCTCCGTAGCCGCTGACCACAATAAACCACTATTTGCCGGCCTCCCCTACTCGCCACTGTTGATGGCCATAAAAATGCCACGTCGTGGACGACTAATTTATGCAAGTAAACGTGCCCAAGTAATTTGTGATTTTAAAGGAGTACCACATATCGTTCTTACGAGTAGGCGTGTTAAGAAATCAAGTTGAAAAAGTCATAACTATAGCTTACTAACTTTTCAAACCTAATTTGATGAGATTAGTAAACAATTAAAGAATATCCTAAGTCTAGCAGATTATGAAGAAAACAAAACAGATGAAAATGGGGATCAAATTTCCTTGGTGTTTTTTCGAGATTGATGAGAATTGTGTCTCTGTGATTTTGGTGTGGCACTTAGCTTTTATGATGTTAAGTTCTTCTTAGGCCCGTGTATGGGCCCCAAGAAGAATAGGAATTTTACTAAGATGGCTTCCCCGTATCTTTATGGTGTCCCCAGTAATTTCATATCCCTTTTAATTGGTTGTAGGATCAAGAATAAATTTTTTTATTCTATACGGATCTTGTAATTAACCTAATAGTTCCACTATGTTTCTGTCGAAGTCATAAATCAAGGTGGATTTTAACATCATAACTAGGCAGGTTAGGAGTAAACGAAGGTCATAAAGTTAACCAACAACATTCATCAAATTAAAGCACAGAAAACGATACGAGAAACAAAGAATAAACATCAATCCAATAAATCCAACTGAAAAATCACATAGACATGAAAGATTATTTAGCTACTCATGGCCCGAAAGAAAAGCCTAACCAAACCCTTGTTGCAACATTCTCATCATACTTTTTGAGCTCTCATAAGCATTGCTTTAGCATTGACAATACATTAATATACATACATTAATTTTAAAAAAAATTAAATTAATCAAATTTACTATTTTTTAATAAATTTTACCTTTCTTTATTCATCTCTTTTGTCTAAAATTATTGAACAAAATAAATCGAGTGGCCCATAATTTTCTTACTATTTTGTATCTTGATTGATTTAATTAATAGAAAAAAATTAAATAATAATTAGAAAAAAATAAATATAAATATAAATTGCATGTATAATAAATTTAGCGGGCCCGCCAACCGGCCCACGTGAGGCAAGCGGAGATGACGGAGAGCCCAAGTTATGCTGCACTTCGCTGTCGCATCAGCCCCCAACAGAATATTTTTGAGGCTACTAAAGGCCTGATATTTCTCACTTCATTTTCTCTTCATAAATAAATGTTGGAAGCTTTCTTCCACCATGCATGCACCAATCAGACATTTAGAAACCATCCAGTGACTGTGGGCCCCCTTACAGCTGCCCAACCGCTACTATCTATTTTCTTTCTTTTCTTTTTTTTTTTAATGATTTTGCATAATAATTATTTTTTATATANTGTTGGTAGCTTTCTTCCACCATGCATGCACCAATCAGACATTTAGAAACCATCCAGTGACTGTGGGCCCCCGTTACAGCTGCCCAACCGCTACTATCTATTTTCTTTTTTTTTTAATGATTTTGCATAATAATTATTTTTTATATGTTTCATTTATATTGGTCCCAAAACATATCTAAATCATAGGGTGCGTTTGAGGCAGCGTTTTAGGTACGATGTGATAGGAATGCTCATAAGAAATCATTTTGTTGTATTTTATCTGTCAAGCTTTTAATCAATTGTTCGTTCAGAATCATCAAATTCATCTGTCAAGCTTGACAATGAATCAGTTGTCTGCCTGCATTGGACTCGANCGATGTGATAGGAATGCTCATAAGAAATCATTTTGTTGTATTTTATCTGTCAAGCTTTTAATCAATTGTTCGCTCAGAATCATCAAATTCATCTGTCAAGCTTGACGATGAGTCAGTTGTCTGCCCGCATTGGGCTCGGAAGATAGTGCCACAACACCTAATCCCATGTTCAAAATCCATAAGCATGGCATTGCAACGCTACCCTAGTAACGAATTTTAAGCGATTATCTGCTTTGCCAAATGGAGTGCATTGAACTTCGATTCTCGCGGTGCAAAAAAGATGAGAGAGGAGAAGATGAACATTCTGAACTATTTCAGACTATGACGAGACTTACAGTGAACTTTCTGGCGTGGCGTGGCGTGGCGAATGTTATCTATCACTGACTAGAATATATGTGAAAATATATAAAACAATCATTTTTAAGGATAATTTAAGATAGTCTCTAGATTTAAAGAATCATATTGATATTATGCAATCAAATAATTTAAAATGTTGTGTAATCTCAAATGATTGAAAGCCACCGACAAAAATTGAGGGGAAATGAGAATAATTGCGATGAGATAACTAAAGTTTAAAGATTTTAGTTTTTTGACTCCAATTTTGAACGTTTAAAATTTTTTAATTTGATTTTTAACCCCCAATGAGAATTAAATGGTAANTGTAATCTCAAATGATTGAAAGCCACCGACAAAAATTAAGGGGAAATGAGAATAATTGCAATGAGATAACTAAAATTTAAAGATTTTAGTTTTTTTACTCCAATTTTGAACATTTAAAATTTTTTAATTTGATTTTTAACCCCCAATGAGAATTAAATGGTATGTATTTAAAGAAAATTATTATTTTGATGGAGAAAATTAAAATAGTGGCCTGATTTTTAATTCTAATATTGATATACTATAATATTGATCATTTTAATTATGCTAGATTAAAAAAAAGGATTAATTTAGCTTGATTTAATCATATTTAAACTATTTTGGCTTGATTAAATGATTATCAGTTCATAAAGACCATTAAATTTGGTCCATTATTCATATAATGCAAAAAAATACAAACCACATAATTTTTGTGTATTTACATATCTATCACATAAACATTCATATTTGTATTCATACCACTCAAAATTTTAAAAATGACATCTTTTCGCGAAATAAAATACATGTGTAGGCTTGTGACACCAACGTGTCGTAAATATAATTGTAAAACTTTGCAGTTGTATGCATGAAAATTGTTAGGTATGACTCTTATACCATAAATGGGACAGATGCTGGAGTGGAGCGGATCCCACGAGAAGAGTGGAGCAGAAAGATCTGTCAGNACATAAACATTCATATTTGTATTCATACCACTCAAAATTTTAAAAATGACATCTTTTCGCGAAATAAAATACTTCTTTCATGTGTAGGCTTGTGACACCAACGTGTCGTAAATACAATTGTAAAACTTTGCAGTTGTATGCATGAAAATTGTTAGGTATGACTCTTATACCATAAATGGGACAGATGCTGGAGTGGAGCGAATCCCACGAGCGGAGTGGAGCAGAAAGATTTGTCAAATCGGGGGAGTTTCATTATGAGGGTTGGGTGTGCAGGGGCAACATCCCGCGGTTTGGTACATGTGTAATTTAAGTAATTACACATTGTACTATAGAGATATATATATGTCTTGTTTGTAACCTTAGGTGACCCTCTGAAATTCCGAATCTTGTATTTTGTACTCTTTTCTAAATATTGAAAAGGAAGTCGCCGCTCTGCCCCCGAGGATGCAGACATCTTTGCCGAACCTTATAAATCTCTGTGTGTTCTTCTGGGTTTGTGTTGATTCCTGTTTTTCTTCGCCCTAATTTCTTAACAAAAATATAAAATAAATGTGGCATGTGTATATCAATTGTTAAAAAATTTATCATATTTTAAACCCTTGCAACTTCTTAATAAATTTTAAAAAAAACAAATTTAATCGATTCATAAATACATTACGTGAGCTTCCGCTGCTGTCGCCCACCACCGCCTGCCAGTGTCAATTGCCAACATTGCTTGTCACATGCCAATGAATTATCATTGTCACAGGGCCACCTATCGTCATATTAAATTCATTTTACATTCTATAAAACTCAAAAATAAATAATTTGTTATATTTATTTTTATGTTCAATGAAATTATTTTGAAATATTTCAAAATTAATGTAATTTAATGGTATTTTATTCTTTTTATTCAACATTGTTCTTTTGAGCGGAACCAAACATCTTTTAAGTGGACCCAATGAACACTCCATTAATATGAGCCAATGAGAGGGGGCTAGGAACGAATGGGAGCACATGGGAGTGATGGAGGAGAGTTTGGCATCATGTTTAATTTTCATTATACTTTCTAATAAAATATTTATGGAGGGAGAGATTAGTTATTATTATGAGGTAGGTGCACATTAAATCCCAAATTTTTAAAAATAATATATAAATATTTTTATATTCGATCTAAAACACATGTTAGTCTGTTGAGGCAGTGGCGGTGCATTCAAGATCGAGTTATAAAGGGCTAAGAATAGTATGAAATGACAATGACATCCCTGAATAGTATGAAATGACAATGACATCCCTGTTCCTTTTTAATCGGTCGACCACCAATCGATTGATTGGCTTCATTAAAGTGATCTCTAACTCGGTCAACATCTGTATCATTTTACCTTTGTTTGGTTGCTACATCTGGATCAGTTAATCCTTGGTTGGTCGCTCGATAGATATCTAACAATTGGTTGGACTGTCCTTTGGGTCGGTTGACTCTGGCCGGTCACTCGGTCGGTATCCATCCTCTCGACATCTTTGTATATTCTCATAGATTGAGTCGTTCGATTCGCAAAAGATTTGGTCAAGGATATTTTGATTATAGAATATACTTGATTTGTATTTAACTTATTAATTAGATAGGTTGGAGTATTTGACATAATTAAANCATCATAAATAAATGTTGGAAGCTTTCTTCCACCATGCATGCACCAATCAGACATTTAGAAACCATCCAGTGTGTGTGGGCCCCCTTACAGCTGCCCAACCGCTACTATCTATTTTCTTTCCTTTTTTTTTTTAAATGATTTTGCATAATAATTATTTTTTATATGTTTAATTTATATTGGTCCCGAAACATATCTAAATCAGAGGGTGCGTTTGAGGCGGCGTTTTAGGTACGATGTGATAGGAATACTCATAAGAAATCATTTGGCTGCATTTTATCTGTCAAGCTTTTAATCAATTGTTCGCTCAGAATCCTCAAACTCATCTGTCAAGCTTGACGATGAGTCAAGTGTCTGCCTGCATTAGACTCTGAAGATAGTGCCACAACACCTAATCCCATGTTCAAAATCCATAAGCATGACATTGCAACGCTATCATAGTAACGAATTTTAAGCAATTATCTGCTTTGCCAAATGCAGAGCATTGAACTTCGATTCTCGCTATGCAAAAAAGATGAGAGAAGAGAAGATGAGCATTCTGAACTATTTCAGACTATGACGAGACTAGAGTGTGATGCAATTTGTACGATTCTCCTCATTTTCTTTACAGTGAACTTTCTGTCGTGGCGTGGCGTGGCTACATGATTAAGAAGTTAAAATGTCATCTATCACTAACTAGAATATATGTGAATATATATAAAACTATCATTTTTAAGGATAATTTAAGATAGTCTCTAGATTTAAAGATTCATATTGATATTATGCAATCAAATAATTTAAAATGTTGTGTTATCTCAAATGATTGAAAGCCACCGACAAAAATTAAGGGGAAATGAGAATAATTGCAATGAGATAACTATAATTTAAAGATTTTAGTTTTTTACTCCAATTTTGAACATTTAAATTTTTTTAATTTGATTTTTAACCCCCAATGACAATTTAATTATGCTAGATTAAAAAAAACGATTAATTTAGCTTGATTTAATCATATTTAAACTATTTTGGCTTGATTAAATGATTATCAGTTCATAAAGACCATTAAATTTGGTGCATTATTCATATAATGCAAAAAAATACAAACCACATAATTTTTGTGTATTTCAATATCTATCACATAAACATTCATATTTGTATTCATATCACTCAAAATTTTAAAGGTGACATCTTTTCCCGAAATAAAATACTTCTTTCATGTGTAGGTGTGTAAATATAATTATAAAACATTGCAGTTGTGTGCATGAAAATTGTTAGGTATGACTCTTATACCATAAATGGGGCAAATGCTGGAGCGGAGCGGATCCCACGAGCGAAGTGAATCAGAAAGATCTGTCAAATCGGGGGATTTTCATTATGATGTGGGTTGGGGGTGCGGGGGCAACACCCTGTGGTTTGATACATGAGTAATTTAAGTAATTACATATTGTACTATAGAGATATATATATGTCTTGTTTGTAACCCTAGGTGACCCTCTGAAATTCTAAATAATGTATTTTGTAATTTTTTTTAAATATTGAAAAGGAAGTCACCGCTCTGCTCTTGAGGATGCAGACATCTTTGCCAACCTCGTAAATCTCTGTGTGTTCTTCTGGATTTGTGTTGATTCCTATTTTTCTTCGCCCTAATTTCTTAACAAAAATATATAAGAATTGTGATATGTGTTTATCAATTGTTCAAAAATTTATCATATTTTAAACCCTTGCAACTTCCTAGTAAATTTTAAAATAAGCAAATTTAATTGATTGATATATACATTGCGTGCGCTTACGCTGCTGTCGCCCACCACTGCCTACCAGTGTCAATTGCCAACATTGCTTGTCAGATGCCAATGAATCATCATTGTCACAGGGCCACCTATCGTCATATTAAATTCATTTTACATTCTATAAAACTCAAAAAATAAATAATTTATTATATTTATTTTATGTTCAATGAAATTATTTAGAAATATTTCAAAATTAATGTAATTTAATGGTATTTTATTATTTTTATTCAACATTCTTCTTTTGAGCGGAACCAAACATCTTTTAGGTGGACCCAATGAACACTCCATTAATATGAGCCAATGAAAGGGGGCTAGGAACGAATGGGAGCACATGGGAGTGATGGAGGAGAGTTTGGCTTCATGTTTAATTTTCATTGTTCTTTCTAATAAAATATTTATTTCGGGCGCATTAAAGTTTGAGGGAGTGATTAGTTATTATTATGAGGTAGGTGCACATTAAATCCCAAAATTTTAAAAATAATATATAAATATTTTTATATTCGATCTAAAACACACGTTAGTCTGTTGAGATAGTGGCGGTGCATTCAAGATCTAGTTATAGAGGGCTAAGAAGAGTATGAAATGACCATGACACCCCTGTTCCTTTTTAATTGATCGATCCCCAATCGATTGATTGGCTTCAAGTCATGGGATCGTTAAATGTCTAGCACATTGTCCTCTTGTCGGTCGGCTTTTATTAAAGTGATCTTTGACTTGATCGACCTCTGGTTCAACCAACCTTTGTATCAATTTAGCTTCGTTTGGTTGCTATCTCTAGGTCGATTAACCTTTGGTTGGTCGCTCGATAGATATCCGACCATTGGTTCGACTGTTCTTTGGGTTGGTTGACTCTGGCCAGTCACAAGATCGATATCCATCCTCTCGACATCTTTGTATATTCTCATAGAGCTCTGACGGATGATACATGCTCCACATTGAGTCGTTCGATTAGCAAAAGATCTGGTCAAGGATATTTTGATTGTAGAATATACTTGATTTGAATTTAACTTATTTATTTAGGTTGGAGTAGTTGACATAATTAAATATTATTCGATAAGGAAGTGCACCTCAAATGCATTTGACACATTTAACCTTTTCTTTCTTCTTAGTTTAACTAATTTTACTATATTAATAGNCATTGTCACAGGGCCACCTATCGTCATATTAAATTCATTTTACATTCTATAAAACTCAAAAATAAATAATTTATTATATTTATTTTTATGTTCAATGAAATTATTTTGAAATATTTCAAATTTAATGTAATTTAATGGTTTTTTATTATTTTTATTCAACATTCTTCTTTTGAGCGGAACCAAACATCTTTTAAGTGGACCCAATGAACACTCCATTAATATGAGCCAATGAGAGGGGGCTAGGAACAAATGGGAGCACATGGGAGTGATGGAGGAGAGTTTGGCTTCATGTTTAATTTTCATTATTCTTTCTAATAAAATATTTATTGAGGGAGAGATTAGTTATTATTATGAGGTAGGTGCACATTAAATCCCAAATTTTTAAAAATAATATATAAATATTTTTATATTCGATCTAAAACACATGTTAGTCTGTTGAGACAATGGCGGTGGATTCAAGATCTAGTTATAGAGGACTAAGAGGAGTATGAAATGACCATGCACCCTGTTCTTTTTTAATCGGTCGACCACCAATCGATTGATTGGCTTCATTAAAGTGATCTCCAACTTGGTTAACCTCTGCATCATTTTACCTTTGTTTGGTTGCTACCTCTGGGTCAGTCTCGATAGATGTCTGACCATTGGTTCGACTGTCCTTTGGGTCGGTTGACTCTGGCCGGTCACTCGGTCGGTATCCATCCTCTCGACATCTTTTTATATTCTCATAGAGCTTTGACGGATGATACATTCTCCACATTGAGTCGTTCGATTCGCAAAAGATTTGGTCGAGGATATTTTGATTATACTTGATTTGAATTTAATTTATTTATTAGATAGGTTGGAGTATTTGACATAATTAATTATTATTCGATAAGGGAGTGCACCTCAACTGCATTTAACACATTTAACCTTTTTCTTTCTTCTTTGTTCAACTAATTTTACTATATTAATAATTATAATATAGTAAAACAAATCAGCCCTAATCGTGCCTTAATTGAACTTTAATTGAGCCTTAATCGACCCTTACACGAGCTTTATTCGAGTAGTAATTGAGCATGTTGTCACGGACAAAAAAGTCTCACATCGACTAGGTGTATGACTGAAAAACAGTATTTAAGTCATGGGCTGTCTATCACTCCGAAGAGCTCTTTTGGGAGACGACAATACTGCTTTTTGGCCCTACACCTAGCCGATGTGAGACTTTTTGTCCGTGACAATATACATCGAATAAGAGATAAAAAAATTATAATTANTAATTAAATATTATTCGATAAGGGAGTGCACCTCAACTGCATTTAACACATTTAACCTTTTTCTTTCTTCTTGGTTTAACTAATTTTACTATATTAATAATTATAATATAGTAAAATAAATCATCCCTAATCGTGTCTTAATTGAACTTTAATTGAGCCTTAATCGACCCTCACACGAGCTTTATTCGAGTAGTTTGTCGAGAAAAATAAACGAGTCATATCAAATAATATTTGTTGAGCCTAAAAAATAAACATTCAAGCGATACTCTTCATGAACAAATTGTAATTGAGCATATTGTCACGGACAACAAGTCCTATATCGGCTTAGTGTAGGGCCGAAAAATAATATTTAAGCCATGGGCTGCCCACCACACCGAAGAGCTCTTTTGGGAGGTGACAATACTGCTTTTCGGCCCTACACCTAGCCGATGTGAGACTTTTTGTCTGTGACTATATGCATCAAATAAGAGATAAAAAAATTATAATTNTCGAGTAGCTTGTCGAGAAAAATAAACGAGTCATATCAAATAATATTTGTTGAGCCTAAAAAATAAACATTCCAGCGATACTCTTCATGAAAAAATTGTAATTGAGCATATTGTCACGAACAAAAAGTCATATATCGGCTAGGTGCAGGGCCGAAAAACAGTATTTAAGTCATGAGCTGCCTACCATCCCGAAGAGCTCTTTTGGGATGTGACAATACTGTTTTTCAGCTTTAGACATAGCCGATAAAGGACTTTTTATCGTAACAATATGCATCGAATAAGAGATAAAAAATAATTATAATTAAAAAAAAATGAAAAATAGGAGGACAGCTTGATCCATTAATTTGATCAATTGATTTTGTTGGAATATTTGTTCAACTAATTATTTAAAAAAAATATTCCCTTAAATAAAGTCAAATCAAATTAGTCTACATTGATGAGAACTTTCTAATGATTTGAACCATTAATCAAATCAGTCTACTGTCTGGGAATCAAGATATAGATATTTTTTATGGAAGGAATTTATAAAAATTAAAATAAATGTCAATAATTTATAGTATAATTATTTATGTCTGCAACTATTTATTGAAATTATTAATTTTTTTTCTATTTTCTATACTACATAAATTAATAAATAAATAAATAAAAAGAAGAGAAACACCAATTAGAAAACTTAATTTTTATTGAAATTTTTAATATCATATAATACAATATTTTTTTTGTTTTTTTAAAATATAATTATTTAATAATATTTTTTTAATTGTATGTTAAATTTAATGATCAAATTTATGATAATTAAAAAAAAATTAACACTCAAGAGAGAGCTAAATTATCTTTTAAGTTTTTCCAAAAAGTTCCTCCTTTTACGTGTTATTGTTTTTATGTTTATAGTAGGTAGAAGTTACGTTACGAAATATCAGTAATGTCTTTGAAATTTTATATTACCGATTAACCGTCATAACAGTTAAGATAACCGTTACTATAGCCGAATTATTGCTCATATGATCTCCATTTCACTCGATCCTAGTTTAGCGAGTCATTCGTTTATTTATTATACCAGCCTTTTCGATTCGATCAACTGGATCGTTCACTAGCTCCATGTCGCTTCAGCTTATCTACAACAACAACAACAACAGCAAGCCTTTATCCCACTAAATGGGGCCGGCTACATGAATCCCTTTTCTCCATTACATCTTATTGAGAGTACTATTTTCATTTTATTCGAATAAGTTAAGATCATTTTTTAAACAATATGCCCCAGTCTTTTTAGGTGGTTTATCTCTGCCTTTCTTAACATAAGCAACATCTAAAAAATCTGCTCCCCTAATTAGTACATAAAATGGCCTAGTTTAATGTGACCAAACCATCTAAGTTGATTCTCTCTATTTTTGTTCGTTACAGAAGCTACACCAACCCTAACACGATTATATCGTTTTGTGGCCCCAGACGAGGAATCTCATGGGCTTCCATGAGACTGCTGGTGATACTGAACTCTTTTCATGAGTTCAATTGTGACGATAGGCAGGTCGATGCCATTGCTCAACTCGATTAGCCTTCATCCTTAGTTTCGGTTGGTTTGCACTTGGTCAGCTTCCAGCCACGTTCACGGGGGGTCTTCCGTCAACAAGCCCTCATTCATTGTACTTCCTTTCTTTTGGAAGTAGGTCTTCTCGGGATTCATGCTGACGCATTTCAAATGTATAGATTTGAAAGATTTGGGCAGTATAAATATAAAAAGTAAAATTTAGGACCTTAAATGTTTAAATACATAGGAAATGTGTAGTATGTATGTCAATACCTATTAAAATATTGAATCTAATTAATACTATANTAAATAAAAAGAAGAGAAACACCAATTAGAAAACTTAATTTTTATTGAAATTTTTAATATCATATAATACAACATTTTTTGTTTTTTTAAAACTTAATTATTTAATAATATTTTTTAATTATATGTTAAATTTAATTATCAAATTTATGATAATTAAAAAGAAATTAACACTCAAGAGAATAAATAAAGAGAGGAGAGAGAAAGAGAGAGCTAAATTATCTTTTAAGTTTTTCCAAAAAATTCCTCCTTTTACGTGTTATTGTTCTTATATTTAATAGTAGATAGAAGTTACAATACGAAATATCAGTAATGTCTTTGAAATTTTCTATTACCGATTAATCGTCATAACAGTTAAGATAACTATTACTGTAGCCGAATTATTACTCATATGATCTCCATTTCACTCGATCCTAGTTTAGCGAGTCATTCGTTTATTTATTATATCAGCCTTTTCGATTCGATCAACTGGATCGTTCGCCAGCTCCACGTCGATTGATAGCTCCTTATGCTCGCTAAAATTGATTCTTCGACACATGTCTCGTTCAGAATCGCTTGATTCAGTTCAATGTAAATGAACAAAATAAAAAACTAAATATTAACCACCTCTCAATTTTTATATTTACTTTCCCTGTTCTCTGATTTATAAAACATCTATTGTTGCATAAGTTGACATGTAGTATAATTTGTCCGTTGAATAAACTAGTTATAAGTAAATGGTATAATTTAACTCATGAGCATAAACTTATATTAATTGAAGTTGTACTTTTATTATTATCAAGTAGGGTTAAAATTATTTACTATAATTATTAAAATGTGATTAAACTAATATATATATATATATATAACTTTTCGTCCAAATGAAAAATAGTGGGATAAATAATACGCTACAGGAATTTAGTTTATTACTGATGCTCAAATACAATCGATAATAATTAATAAATCGTAGGTAATATATTTAAGAACATGTAAGATTTACAGGGGCATTTTTTATCGTTTGGCGGGATTTAGCTTAAATCTTACATAAATACTGTACCAAACAACCCCTAATTAAACTCTTTCTCTAGGAGTTGTTTGGTTGCATGTCGGATTTAGTTTGAATAAAATTGAGTAAATCCTATAAATTTGTAAAACCAAATTTATGAAAACTTGGAGGGGTTAAAAGCCCGAAAACTATTTGTTATGTTAATAAGTAAATCCTAGTAAATATGGACAAAGTGTTTGGTGACTTTAATAGGATTTACTAAATCCCCCAAGCTTCAGCTTATCTACAACAACAACAATAACAAGTCTTTATCCCAGTAAGTGGGACCGGCTACATGAATCATTTTTCTCCATTGAGTCATATTGAGAGCCCTATTTTTATTTAATTTTAATAAGTTAAGATCATTTTTTAAACAATATGCCCAAGTCTTTTTAGGCTGTTTATCTCTGTCTTTCTTAACATAAGCCAAATATAAAACATCTACTCTCCTAATCGGTACATCAAATGACTGAGTTTAATGTGACCAAACCATCTAAGTTGATTCTCTTTATTTTTGTCCGTTACAGGAGCTACACCAACCCTATCACGATTATATCGATTTTTGGCCCCAGATGAGGAATCTCACGTGCTTCCATGAGACTGCTGGTGATACTGAACTCTTTTCATGAGTTCGATTGCGACGATAGGCAGGTCGATCCTATTGCTCGGCTCGATTAGCCTTCATCCTTAGTTTTGGTTGGTTTGCACTCGGTCAGCTTCCAGCCCCGATTCACGGGGTTGCATCTGATTAATTAAGAGTCTGTTTGGGGCAGTTGTAGCTTATTGAATAATCTGATGATAAGTTTATTAAAAAAAATATGTTGATAAGCTAGGTGCGGTGACTATTACAAATTTTTATTTTTTTGTAAAAGTCAGACCGCTGCCAATAAGCTGTCACCGCACCTAGATAGGTGCGGTGTAAAAACACTGTTTTTTGCGTTTTGAAAACGCATAAGCTGTCAAAACACAGTTTACCCAAACAAGTCAGATGTGTTTTCAAAACGCCACTGCACCAAATAAGCTGCCCCATACAGGCCCTAAGTGGGTCATATGGTCTTCCGTCAACAAGCCCTCATTCATTGTACTTCCTTTCTTTTGGAAGTAAGTCTTCTCGGGATTCATGCCAACGCATTTTCTAATGTATATATATGAAAGATTTGGGCAGTATAAATATAAAAAGTAAAATTTAAGACCTTAAATGTTTAAATACATAGGAATTGAATGGTATGTATGCCAATGCCTTTTAAAATATTGAATCTAATTAATACTATCTTTAATCTAATTATTAAAATAACAAATTATTATTCATAATTTGTATGGGAATATAGACAATAGATAATGAACTTTATTATTTGGACAACTACATTAAACAAAGCTATCAACTCCAAGTGATGAGTAAGATGAGCAAATGACTAAACAATAAAATGTAATATCATTTTAGATAAAAACATTCATATAAACTCTGTATTTTATATTTATATCACCAAAATCTTTGCTAACACATCTAAAGCATTAACATTTTAACTTCTAAAAAACAAAAATACACATTTTTATGTATAGATAAAAGGGACAAAAGCTATTGAAATTTGGGTAGGTGTGGAAATGCAAAAGAGTTGAGGGGTGTGTATGTAAATTTTCATTGGTGTTATTGTTAATTGGGGGAATTTAGATACATACCACACAATTCTTATGTATTTACATATCTGACACCCCTACTTTAATAATTTCTTGTACACCATTCAAATCTTTAACATTAAATCAAAAATAATACCTTCATTATATTAATATAAGTGAAATGCACATTTTCATACCTAGGTTTATGATGCCAAGATGTTGTAAGTGTAAATATGAAATCCTGGGTGTTAGTTTTGTAAATAAATAAAAATTGTGTGCTAGTTTGAAAATTTTTTAAATCTTATTATTATTATTTTAAATTTGTCGCCTCAATGCCGCCAGAACTAATTGCATGGGAATAAAGCAGAGATGCTGCTGTCAGCCTGNCATTCATATCCTTTTACATATCTATCATCTAAACTCTATATTTTATATTTATATCACCAAAATCTTTTCTAACACATCTAAAACATTAACATTTTAACTTCTAAAAAACAAAAAAAAACACATTTTTATGTATAGATAAAAGGGGCATAAGTTATTGAAATTTGGGTAGGTGTGTAAATGCAAAAGAGTTGAGGGGTATGTATGTAAATTTTCATTGGTATTATTGGTAATTAGGGGCATTTAGGTACATACCACACAATTCTTATGTATTTACATATCTAACACCCCAACTTTAATAATTTCTTGCACACCATTCAAATCTTTAACATTAAATAAAAAATAATACCTTCATTATATTTATATAAGTGAAATGCACATTTTCATACCTAGGTTTATGATGGCAAGATGTTGTAAGTGTAAATATGAAATCCTGGGTCTCAGTTATGTAAATAAATAAAAATTGTGTGCTAGTTTGAAATTTCCCAAATATTAGTATTATTATTTTAAATTTGTCGCCCTCAGTGCCGCCAGAACAAATTGAATGGAATGAAACAGAGATGCTTCTCTCAGTCTCCCCTACGCCAGNTCTTTGCCAAACCTCGTAAATCTCTGTGTGTTCTTCTGGATTTGTGTTGATTCCTGTTTTTCTTCGCCCTAAGAACTGTGGTATGTGTATATCAATTGTTAAAAAAATTATCATATTTTAAACCCTTGCAACTTAATTTATCATATTTAAACCCTTGCAACTTCTTAATAAATTTAAAAATAAGCAAATTTAATCGATTCATAAATACATTGTGTGCGCTTCCGCTGCTGTCGCCCACCACCATCTACCAGTGCCAATAGCCAACATTGTTTGTCAGNCGGACCCGTCGTCCCAAACCACTAGGACCCTAAGTCTACCTGGTCGTGATGGTAGTCGACCCAACACAACCTCAGATCCTCGGTCAGCAATCCGTGAATTACATCATCCACGAGAACCTCGATAGCCCTAAGGTCAAAGGAAGGAAACTNCATCATCCACGAGAACCTCGGTAGCCCTAAGGTCAAAGGAAGGAAACTCTATCCTATGACTATAAATTGGAGCTCCAAGAGGTGGGACTTATACCTGCCGAAATGGCAAGGATGCCTCCGGAAAGAACGCTTCAAGAGGTGGGACTTATACCTGCCAAAGTGACAAGGATGCCTCAGGAAAGAAAAGAAAGTGGAGGTTCCAGCTACAAAGCTGTAAACACTCCATAGCAAGGATGCCTCGGGAAAGAAAGAGAAAGTGGAGGTTCAGCTACAAAGTTGGAAACCCTCCAAACAAAAGGACTTACACCCCTCGGGGAGCCTTCTAACACCTTAGGCGCACTAGACAACCACCTATATGAAGGTATGCTGGGCTAGTCAGGTTGGAAAAGTACGGGGACTCCTCCTCGGACATGCAAACGTGAATGCAATTATCTAGATAGATCCTAAGTATTGTGGAGGCCCTATTAATATATGCAAGAAAGTAAATATTGTAGTTTTTAGAGCTTGAATTTTTTTAATCCTAATTTTTAATTATCTTGAATATTTTATTTAGGATTTTGTAGAAAATTACAATTTTAGGGTCCTTAATTAGCCTATGTTATATCGTGAAATCCCAGTTAAATCACAGAAAGAAACAAAGAAAACACATGCAAGTGCAGACATGCAACATGATGTAAAGAAAGCAAANAAAGATAGTGCCACAACACCTAATCCCATGTTCAAAATCCATAAGCATGGCATTGCAACGCTACCCTAGTAATGAATTTTAAGCGATTATCTGCTTTGCCAAATGGAGTGCATTGAACTTCGATTCTCGCTGTGCAAAAAGGATGAGAGAGGAGCAAATGAACATTCTGAACTATTTCAGACTATGACGAGACTTACAGTGAACTTTCTGCCGTGGCGTGGCATGGCGTGGCGTGGCTACATGATTAATAAGTTAAAATGTCATCTATCACTAACTAGAATATACGCGAAAATATATAAAACGATCATTTTTAAGGATAATTTAAGATAGTCTCTAGATTTAAAGAATCATATTGATATTATGCAATCAAATAATTTAAAATGCGTGTAATCTCAAATGATTGAAAGCCACCGACAAAAATTAAGGGGAAATGAGAATAATTGCAATGAGATAACTAAAATTTAAAGATTTTAGTTTTTTTACTCCAATTTTGAACATTTAAAATTTTTTAATTTGATTTTTAACCCCCAATGAGAATTAAATGGTATGTATTTAAAGAAAATTATTATTTTGATGGAGAAAATTAAAATAGTGGCCTGATTTTTAATTCTAATATTGATATACTATAATATTGATCATTTTAATTATGCTAGATTAAAAAAAAGGATTAATTTAGCTTGAGTTAATCATATTTAAACTATTTTGGCTTGATTAAATGATTATCAGTTCATAAAGACCATNTTTTTATTCAACATTCTTCTTTTGAGCGGAACCAAACATCTTTTAAGTGGACCCAATGAACACTCCATTAATATGAGCCAATGAGAGGGGGCTAGGAACAAATGGGAGCACATGGGAGTGATGGAGGAGAGTTTGGCTTCATGTTTAATTTTCATTATTCTTTCTAATAAAATATTTATTGAGGGAGAGATTAGTTATTATTATGAGGTAGGTGCACATTAAATCCCAAATTTTTAAAAATAATATATAAATATTTTTATATTCGATCTAAAACACATGTTAGTCTGTTGAGACAATGGCGGTGGATTCAAGATCTAGTTATAGAGGACTAAGAGGAGTATGAAATGACCATGCACCCTGTTCTTTTTTAATCGGTCGACCACCAATCGATTGATTGGCTTCATTAAAGTGATCTCCAACTTGGTTAACCTCTGCATCATTTTACCTTTGTTTGGTTGCTACCTCTGGGTCAGTCTCGATAGATGTCTGACCATTGGTTCGACTGTCCTTTGGGTCGGTTGACTCTGGCCGGTCACTCGGTCGGTATCCATCCTCTCGACATCTTTTTATATTCTCATAGAGCTTTGACGGATGATACATTCTCCACATTGAGTCGTTCGATTCGCAAAAGATTTGGTCGAGGATATTTTGATTATACTTGATTTGAATTTAATTTATTTATTAGATAGGTTGGAGTATTTGACATAATTAATTATTATTCGATAAGGGAGTGCACCTCAACTGCATTTAACACATTTAACCTTTTTCTTTCTTCTTTGTTCAACTAATTTTACTATATTAATAATTATAATATAGTAAAACAAATCAGCCCTAATCGTGCCTTAATTGAACTTTAATTGAGCCTTAATCGACCCTTACACGAGCTTTATTCGAGTAGTAATTGAGCATGTTGTCACGGACAAAAAAGTCTCACATCGACTAGGTGTATGACTGAAAAACAGTATTTAAGTCATGGGCTGTCTATCACTCCGAAGAGCTCTTTTGGGAGACGACAATACTGCTTTTTGGCCCTACACCTAGCCGATGTGAGACTTTTTGTCCGTGACAATATACATCGAATAAGAGATAAAAAAATTATAATTAAAAAAAAATGAAAAATAAGAGGACAGCTTTGAAAAAAGAAATTAAAATTAATTATTGACCCAGTTAATGATCCATTAATTTGATCAATTGATTTTGTTGGAATACTTGCTCAACTAATANTTATAATTAAAAAAAATGAAAAATAAGAGGACAGCTTTGAAAAAAGAAATTAAAATTAATTATTGACCCAGTCTACATTGATGAGAACTTTCTAATGATTTGAACCATTAATCAAATCAGCTTACTGTCTGGGAATCAAGATATGGATATTTTTTTATGGAAGGAATTTATAAAAATTAAAATAAATTTCAATAATTTATAGTATAATTATTTATGTCTGCAACTATTTATTGAAATTATTAATTTTTTTTCTTTTTCTATGTATAATATAAATAAATATTTAATCTTTAAATATATAAATTTCTACCTAAATTAATTAATAAAAAAAAAAGAGAAACACCAATTAGAAAACTTAATTTTTATTGACATTTTTAATATCATATAATACAATATTTTTTGTTTTTTTTAAACTTAATTATTTAATAATATTTTTTTAATTGTATGTTAAATTTAATGATTAAATTTATGATAATTAAAAAAAATTAACACTCAAGAGAGAGCTAAATTATCTTTTAAGTTTTTCCAAAAAGTTCCTCCTTTTACGTGTTATTGTTTTTATGTTTATAATAGGTAGAAGTTACATTGCGAAATATCAGTAATGTCTTTGAAATTTTCTATTACCGATTAACCGTCATAACAGTTAAGATAACCGTTACTATAGCCGAATTATTGCTCATATGATCTCCATTTCACTCGATCCTATTTTAGCGAGTCATTCGTTTATTTATTATATCAGCCTTTTCGATTCGATCAACTGGATTATTTGCTAGCTCCATGTCGATTGATAGCTCTTTACGCTCGCTAAAATTGATTCTTCGACACATGTCTCATTCAGATTCGATTGATTCAGTTCAGTGTAAAAGAACATAATTAAAAAACTAAATGTTAACCACCTCTCAATTTTTATATTTACTATCCCTATTGTGTGATTTATAAAACATCTATTGTTGCCTAAGTTGACATGTAGTATAATTTAACTCATGAGCATAAACTTATATTAATTGAAGTTGTAATTTTTATTATTATCAAGTAGGGTTAAAATTATTTACTATAATTATTAAAATGTGATTATATATATATAT
>JXCR01086113.1:47331-68004 GCA_002079205.1 Phalaenopsis hybrid cultivar | reverse complement strand
AGATTGATGAGGAAGAGAAGGATTGTATGGTTTTATATCATAGCGAGAAGTTTGCTGTTGCTTTTGGGCTTATCAGCACTAAGCCTGGGATGCCACTGAGAGTGATGAAGAACCTTAGAGTGTGTGGAGACTGCCATGAATTTTTAAAGCTGGTTTCCAAGGTTTATGGAAGGAGGATAATTGTGAGGGATCGCCGTCGGTTCCATCATTTTGAGAATGGATGCTGTTCTTGCAGGGATTACTGGTGACAACAGATTGAAAGATTGAATTTTTATGGAGGTTGTTAATTCAAAATGGCTCTTTTCCTCATGGAGATCAATCAAGTTGCTTTTTTGAAGCTTCAAATCTTGCTGATTTTGATGCGAGATAAAACATCTCTAGTTTGGGAAGTCTCAATGTCTGTACTTTCATCTTCATAATTGTTTTTTGCTCTAATAATCCACCTGTCTAACACATAGAATTTGATATTTACACTTACACCAGTTCTGTGTCGCGAACCTATAAATGAACTTTTAAAGAGATAGTACTGATATGATGTTAAAGATTTAAGCGATTTACAAATAAATATGACCACTTAGGCGCTAGATATGCAAGTAAATGACCCTTTTTTGTAAAGGTTGGGAAGCCCAAGCCCAGCCTTTATTGAAATCATTTGATTTTAATTTATAGCTCTTTTTTGAAATCACTTGAATCATTGACACTCATGTATTCTATATTTATTTAATGACATTTTTCAAGCTGGAAACAGCTCAAAGTAGGATCTAAACTATAATAAAGGCCAAAAAAGGCCATCTTTAGAGCTGCAAATGAACCGAGCATTTGACTAATTTTTCGTAACTCGGCTCGATAAGAGCTCATTCATATTCATTTAATCAACTAAAAGAACAACTTTGAAGACTTTCATGAATGCTCGATTGTTAAATGAACAAGCTTTAACACCTTCACTTCATTTATGTTCGCGGACAGTATCATTTAAAGCTCGCGAACAAACTCGATAAAAGATTTCATTTAAAATTCATTAATAAGATCAATTTAATGCTTGTGAATAAAGTCGATTAAAACTTAATTTAAGCTTGTGAATGAACTCATTTAAAACTTAATTAAAAAATTATTTATATAAATTGTTGTATGTAAAACAAGATAAAAACTTATTTTTTTTACTTATTTAAGCTATTCATTTAAAAGCTCATTTATTTTTGTAAGTTTAACCAGTAGTTCATTGATAAGCTCGACACTGCTCGTTTGATTACAAAATAAATAGCTTAATCATATGGTTCATTATTTTATTTGATAAGTCTTATTCAATTAGAAAATAAATAACACGACAACATTAATTTTAATTCGTTCAATAAAAATCGTTTGGACAGAAATTAAGTAGCTTAGTACCATACTCATTAACCTGTTCGATAATGATTCGATTATCATCAAATGAAATGAACAAGAGCCAACCTCAAACAAGAACTAAGTTTGATTTGAGTTTGAGTGCGGCTCAAGCTCAAATTTTATAANTCTAGGACTTGGAAAATTGGTTCATGCTTACGCTGCAAAGAATGAAATTGAGATCAATGATGTCTTGGGCTCAGCTCTTATCGACATGTACAGCAAGTGTGGGAGCATCCAAGCCGCCATTCTTTTGTTCGAAACCTTGCGAAACGAAAACTCCATCACCTGGAGCGCACTAATCGGAGGACTGGCCTTGCAGGGCCGAGCTCATGATGCCATCCATCATCTCCACTTAATGGAGCAGGCCGGTGTGATCCCTACTGATGTTGTCTTCTTAAGCGTTCTCAATGCTTGTAGCCATGCCGGGTTGGTCAAGGAAGCTCAGCTTTACTTCAAAAGAATGGTGACCAATTATGAACTGAGGCCTAGAATTGAGCACTACGGATGTATGGTCGATGTGTTCGCTCGTGCTGGGCTCGTAGAAGAAGCCGAAGAGCTCGTGAATAACATGCCAATGAAGCCTGATGATGTGATCTATAAAGCTTTGCTTGCAGCTTGCAGAATATTTGGTAAGCTCGAAGTTGGGGTGAGAGCGGCAAAGCGTCTCCTCGAACTCGCTCCAACTGCTGGTGATTGTTATGTTCTTCTATCAAACTTCTATGCTTCTTTGGGAGATTGGGAAGCTGTTGCTGAACTGAGGCTGAGGATGAAGGAGCTTGAAATTAGAAAGAATCCAGGCTGTAGTTGCATTGAAGTTGATGGCAGAATCAATCAGTTTTTTGTGGAAGATTATTCCCATCCAAGAGCAAAAGAGATACTTTTGAAGCTGGAGGAGATGGCGGGCGAATTGCACAAAGAAGGTTATGTGGCAGATAAAAGAGGAGTTTTGCTGAAGATTGATGAGGAAGAGAAGGATTGTATGGTTTTATATCATAGCGAGAAGTTTGCTGTTGCTTTTGGGCTTATCAGCACTAAGCCTGGGATGCCACTGAGAGTGATGAAAAACCTTAGAGTGTGTGGAGACTGCCATGAATTTTTAAAGCTGGTTTCCAAGGTTTATGGAAGGAGGATAATTGTGAGGGATCGCCGTCGGTTCCATCATTTTGAGAATGGATGCTGTTCTTGCAGGGATTACTGGTGACAACAGATTGAAAGATTGAATTTTTATGGAGGTTGTTAATTCAAAATGGTTTTTTTCCTCA
The DNA here is from genome assembly GCA_002079205.1 of Phalaenopsis hybrid cultivar. NCBI lineage: Eukaryota > Viridiplantae > Streptophyta > Magnoliopsida > Asparagales > Orchidaceae > Phalaenopsis > Phalaenopsis hybrid cultivar. Next base: position 65,359 of record JXCR01086113.1, on the reverse strand, counting down.
TGGAGATCAATCAAGTTGCTTTTTTGAAGCTTCAAATCTTGCTGATTTTGATGCGAGATGAAACATCTTTAGTATGGGAAGTCTCAATGTCTGTACTTTCATCTTCATAATTGTTTTTTGCTCTAATGATCCACATGTCTAACACATAGAATTTGATATTTACACTTACACCAGTTCTGTGTCGCAAACCTATAAATGAACTTTTAAAGAGATAGTACTGATATGATGTTAAAGATTTAAGCGATTTACAAATAAATATGACCACTTAGGCGCTAGATATGTATGTAAATGACCCTTTTTTTGTAAAGGTTGGGAAGCCCAAGCCCAGCTTTTATTGAAATCATTTGATTTTAATTTATAGCTCTTTTTTGAAATCATTTGAATCATTGACACTCATGTATTCTATATTTATTTAATGACATTTTTCAAGCTTGAAACAGCTCAAAGTAGGATCTAAACTATAATAAAGGCCAAAAAAGGCCATCATTAGGGCTGCAAATGAACCGAGCATTTGACTAATTTTTCGTAACTCGGCTCTATAAGGGCTCATTCATATTCATTTAATCAACTAAAAGAACAACTTTGAAGACTTTCATGAATGCTCGATTGTTAAATGAACAAGCATTAACACCTTCACTTCATTTATGTTCGCGGACAATATCATTTAAAGCTCACGAACAAACTCGATAAAAGATTTCATTTAAAATTCATTAATAAGATCAATTTAATGCTTGTGAATAAAGTCGGTTAAAACTTAGTTTAAGCTTGTGAATGAACTCATTTAAAACTTAATTTAAAAAATTATTTATATAAATTGTTGTATATAAAACAAGATAAAAAACTTTATTTTTGTAAGTTTAACCAGTAGTTCATTGATAAGCTCGACACTGCTCGTTTGATTACAAAATAAATAGCTTAATCGTGCAGTTCATTATTTTATTTGATAAGTCTTATTCAGTTAGAAAATGAATAACACGACAACATTAATTTTAATTCGCTCAATAAAAATTGTTTGGATAGAAATTAAGTAGCTTGGTACCGTACTCATTAATCTGTTCGATAATGATTCGATTATCATCAAATGTTTGATTTGAGTTTGAGCTCGGCTCGAGCTCAAATTTTATATGCAAGCACAAGCTTTACCACAACCCCAAAAACTCAATTTGAGCTTGAACAAATTCTATAGACAAGCTCAAACTCGAGCAGAATCCTTCTCAACTCAGCTCGGTTCATTAGCAGAGCTATGTCACCTCCCTAAAGAGCTCTTAGGGATGGTGGGCAGCCCAGGACTTAAATACTGCTTTTCGGCTCTACACCTAGCCGATGTGGGACTTTTGTCTGTGATATTCTCCTCCACCCAATCACGTGACACCCTCATCACGGATCGGCTCCACCGAGGGTCTCACTGGACCATGGAGAGTCCACACACCTGGCAGATAATAATCTGTTCTGATACCACTTGTCACCTCCCAAAAAAGCTCTTAGGGGCGGTGGGCAGCCTAGGACTTAAATACTGCTTTTAAGTCTTACACCTAGCCGATGTGACACTTTTTGTCCGTGACAGCTAGCTGCCAAGCTGCACCTTACCTATTGACATTTTAATTCTGTTTTAATATTTGAAAAAAATTCATTTTATTTTGCATTACTCTTTACCCCCTTTGTTAAATGTGGAGCCAAATTTTGCTCCACTGCCTGCAAAAAAACAACTAGTAAATCAAAATTATTCTAAATAATCCGAATAATTTCTGTTAGATTTTGTGTAATGTATCAAGCCCAAAATCTTCTAAGTTTTACAATTATACCACCTAAATATATGAAAAATGTGTAATTTATATTTTAAAAGTTAAAATAATGATAATTTTGATTTGATATGAAAGATTTGGGTTGGTATAAAAGTAAAAGAAAAGTTTAGTTGAGGTGTTATATATGTAAATATATACGAATTGCGTGATATTTATGTAAATGAAATAACATCACCGCAGAATAAATTTCAATAAATAAAAAAATAATAATAAGAGGGTACAAAATATATTATTTATGTAAATCACTCCACTTACATATATATACCACCTATCTATGAAAAAAATGTGTATTTCACTTTTTGAAAGTTAGAATAATAATATTTTGATGTGATAAGAAAGAAGTTGTTTTCTACGAGAAATATTTTCGTGCGTAAGACGTACACAGAGTTGCGTACATATTAGGTTATTCGTAAGGTACATGTAGATTACACTTAAGTTATATCTTTGTAATTCTTCCTGTTACCTAAGTGTAATATGTCTGTACCCTGCGAATAATCTAATATGTACGTAACTCTGCGTACGTTTTATGTATGCAAACATTTCTCGTTTTCTGCACTACAACTTTACAATTTAAGAAGTTGTTTTCTATACCATAATTTTACAATCATCTTTTTAAAAAACTGTAGCCACCCCAAACAGACCCTTAATTTGATGTTAATTTTTTTAATAGATATTTTTTATTTAGTATGNGGTGGGCAGCCTAGGACTTAAATACTGCTTTTAAGTCTTACACCTAGCCGATGTGACACTTTTTGTCCGTGAAAGCTAGCTGCCAAGCTGCACCTTACCTATTGACATTTTAATTCTGTTTTAATATTTGAAAAGGATTCATTTTATTTTGCATTACTCTTTATCCCCTTTGTTAAATGTGGAGCCAAATATTGCTCAACTGCCTGCAAAAAAACAACTAGTAAATCAAAATTATTCTAAATAATCTGAATAATTTCTGTTAGAATTTGTGTAATGTATCAAGCTCAAAATCTTCTAAGTTTTACATTTATACCACCTGTATATATGAAAAATGTGTAATTTATATTTTAAAATTTAAAATAATGATAATTTTGATTTGACATGAAAGATTTGAGTTGGTATAAAAGTAAAAGAAAAGTTTAGTTTATTATACATGTAAATATATACGAATTGCGTGATATTTATGTAAATGAAATAGCATCATCGCAGAATAAATTTCAATAAAGAAAAATAATAATAATAAGAGGGTACAAAATATGTTATTTATGTAAATCACTCCTAATATAAAAAAAATGTGTATTTCACTTTTTGAAAGTTAGAATAATAATATTTTGATGTGATAAGAAAGAAGTTGTTTTCTACGAGAAATATTTGCATACGTAAGTTGAACGTAGAGTTATGTACATGTTAGATTATTCGCAGGGTACATGTGTGTTACAAGTGTAGTGTGTAACACATCTGTACCCTGCGAATAATCTAACATGTACGCAACTCTGCGTACGTCTTACGTATGCAAATATTTCTCGCTTTCTGCATCACAACTTTATAACTTAAGAAGTTATTTTCTACACCACAATTTTACAATCATCTTTTTAAAAAATTGTAGCCACCCCAAACAGACCCTTAATTTGATGTTAATTTTTTTAATAAATATTTTTTATTTAGTATACAAGAAATGATTAGCGATCATGCTTGATGTGTCATTGTTTAAAGAGTATAAATATTTATATGATTTTGATATTAATGTTGTAATGAGTTATATCAATTTCCCATTCTTAAGAGAAGATTTCATTAAATATGATCAAATGTCAACGTGAAGAGAAGAAATATAGATGCATTGAGGAGGCTATGGTTCATGTATACCAATAAATGATTAACATTAGACTATTATAAGTATGGCATGCCAAAGGTAAATTATTAAGGGCCCGTTTGGGGCAGCTTATTTTGTGCGGTGACTTTTTGAAAACGCACCTAGACTATTCGGGTAAACTGCGTTTCGACAGCTTATGTGTTTTCAAAACGCAGAAAACAGTGTTTTCACGCCGCACCTATCTAGGTGCGGTGGGAGCTTATTGGCAATGGTTTGACTTTTCCAAAAATATAAAAGNATATTAGACTATTATAAGTATGGCATGCCAAAGGTAAATTATTAAGGGCCCGTTTGGGGCAGCTTATTTTGTACGGCGACGTTTTGAAAACGCACCTAGACTGTTTGGGTAAACTGCGTTTTGACAGCTTACCTATCTAGGTGCGGTGGGAGCTTATTGACAATGGTCTGACTTTTCCAAAAATATAAAAATTTGTAATAGCCACCGCACCTAGCTTATCATCAGATTATTTTTAATCAGTTTATCAACAGATTATTCAATAAGCTACACCTGCCCCAAATAGACCCTAAAAGGTAGATATTCTTATTAGGAGTCAACATCAACAAATGTATTTAAAGTTAATTCTTATATCAATGTGATTGGAAATGCATATACTCCATCAATTTTTTTTAAAAGAAATTTGAAGNCATCAACAAATGTATTTAAAGTTAATTCTTATATCAATGTGATTGGAAATGCATATACTCCATCAATTTTTTCTTTAAGAAATTTCAACGACATAAATAGTTATCAGAGTAAGGAAAAACTAAATGAAGCTATGGAATTCTACAATTTAATAGCATATGTTTATGAGCCCTAATGGGAAGGCTATAGAAATCACTCAAAATTATCAACAACTTCAAACTTGATAGATCAAACAACTAACTTCAATATGTATAATTTATACAACATATTGAAGTTAGTTAGCGGGTTATATATAATAGTTGACAAAAGAATGTCAATAATGTTATATCTAAAGGTTGAAAAAAAGACTATATATAGCAAGATACTTGTATGTTTTTCAAAGAAAAAACAACTTGTTACAATATAGTTCTGAGTGTCTTTATGCCCATCACAAACCAAACACAATTCCAAATAATGAATGCAAAGAGGTTATGTACTATAAAGTTCTTTGTTATTTGTCACTAGTTGTTTGTTTCTAAGAAGAATTTTCAACACATAATTTAATATGTAACACTATTAAATATATATCTTGCATTTGCTTTGGGATTATGAAATGTCTGACTTGTTATATGTACAAAAGGGTTCCATTCTTCTGTACAATCTAGCATTTCATATAGATGTTGGCAAATATTTGTGATTATACACAACTTAACACCATAGATATGTAGGAAATAATTGTTTGTCTTCTAAACATTAATAATTTTAGGTCCAAAAGGCCTAATAAAAAAATAGATGTCTTCTTGAGATCACTTTTTAATAAGCTCAAAATGCTATAAAATGAAAATGTTAGGTTTTGTCATGAGTTCAAGAAATAAAATTTATCAAGTGAGGGCTACTGTTATATGGTTTATGAATGATTCTTCTACATATGCAATATTTTCTGGATGAAGCATTCATGAAATATTAGCATGTTTATATTATATAAAAGGCAGTAAAATGTTTTATTTATGAAATATGGATAATTAGAAGAAAAAAATATTATTTTAAGTAATGTTGTCTAATCAATCACTTATATCAAAGATAGAAATATAAATGTAGAGAATATGTTATTGATTTTGATTGCTAAAACGTTGGACTCTTAAGAGAAGAATTAATTAATTATATGAATTTCTATATCAAATCCAAGAAAAAATAATAGTTATCGAAAGAGCAAGGACTACAGTTAAACAAATACGAGTGTATTTTTGGAGTATGCATATTGGTATAGTAATCTTATTTTCTATAACCTTGATATTATGCATATTAAAAAAGCTATTTGAAAGCATATTCAGTATAGTGATAAATATAAGGAATAAGAGTAAAGATAACATTAAAGTAATATTTGACTCAAAATTATTTTGTGGTATGGGCCTATGCTAACTATATATTGATAAAGCAAAAAAAATATGCTGATCAAATATACTATATAAATTACTTGCCCAAGAGTAAAGAAGTGAATGGTGTGCTTCATATGAAATAATTGCATGTGGTACATGTAATTTTTCATGAGATGTAAGATAGAAAATGTAAATGATGCTCAACATAGTAATTACTATCAATAAATAATCATAAACATAATGAATTTCTATGCCCCTCTCAATTGAGCTTGATGATCAATGAGTTATTATACATGAGGGACTCTTTGGNTATAGAAATCACTCAAAATTATCAACAACTTCAAACTTGATAGATCAAACAACTAACTTCAATATGTATAATATTTGTCATAATTGTTATATCTCCCCCATTAAATTTATATATCAAAAGATGAGAAGTTAATTAGTGGGTTATATATAATAGTTGACAAAAGAATGTCAATAATGTTATATCCAAAGGTTGAAAAAAAAGACTATATATAGCAAGATAATTGTATGTTTTTCAAAGAAAAAATAACTTGTTACAATATAGTTCTGAGTGTCTTTATGCCCATCACAAACCACACACAAATCCAAATAATGAATGCAAAGAGGTTTTGTACTATAAAGTTCTTTGTTATTTGTCACTAGTTGTTTGTTTCTAAGAAGAATTTTCAACACATAATTTAATACTCCATTACATTTGATGAAGACACTGAGAAACATTTCAATCATGTATATCTTGCATTTGCTTAGGGATTATGAAATGTCTGACTTGTTATATGTACAAAAGGGTTCAATTCTTTTTGTACAGACCAGCATTTCATATAGATGTTGGCAAATATTTGTGATTATACACAACTTAACACCATAGATATGTAGGAAATAATTGTTTGTCTTCTAAACATTAATAATTTTAGGTCCAAAAAGCCTAATAAAAAAATAGATGTCTTCTTGAGATCACTTTTTAATAAGCTAAAAATGCCATAAAATGAAAATGTTAGGTTTGTCATGAGTTCAAGAAATAAAATTTATCAAGTGAGGGCTATTGTTATATGGTTTATGAATGATTTTTCTACATATGCAATATTTTCTGGATGAAGCATTCATGAAATATTAGCATGTTTATATTATATAAAAGGTAGTAAAATGTTTTATTTATGAAATATGGATAATTAGAAAAAATATATTATTTTAAGTAATGTTGTCTAATCAATCACTTATATCAAAGATAGAAATATAAATTTAGAGAATATGTTATTGATTTTGATTACTAAAACGTTGGACTCTTAGGAGAAGATTAGTTAATTATATGAATTTCTATGTAAAATCTAAGAAAAAATGATAGTTATCGGAAGAGCAAGGACTACAATTAAACAAAAAAGAGTGTATTTTACGAGTATGCATGCTGGTATAGTAATCTTATTTTCTATAACCTTGATATTATGCATATTAAAAAAGCTGTTTGAAAGCATATTCAGTATAGTGATAAATATAAGGAATAAGAGTAAAGATAATATTAAAGTAATAATTGACTCAAAATTATTTTGTGGTATGGGCCTATGCTAACTATATATTGATAAAGGAAAAAAATATGCTGATCAAATATACTAGATAAATTACTTGCCCAAGAGTAAAGAAGTGAATGGTGTGCATCATATGAAATAATTGCAAGTGGTATATGTAATTTTTCATGAGGCTTGCAATTATTTCATGAGGTGTAAGATAGAAAATGTAAATGATGCTCAGCATAGTAATTACTATCAATAAATAATCATAAACATAATGGATTTCTATGCCCCTCTCAATTGAGCTTGATGATCTAAGAGTTATTATACATGAGGGACTCCTTGAGAGGGTAATAGGGAATTTTTAAATAATAATCCATTTTAAAGAGAAAAGAGATGTAGGAAGAACATTGCAACCCTTGAAAACGAAAGAGTTTAGATCATTATCATAGTGAGAATTACATACTAAATCACTAAAATAATTATCATAAAACTAATAAGAAGTTTCTTACTATTATTTTGTCATTAAAGTTGTTTTATTTTATCAGTCATGTATGTGCTATATCTATATATTTTCTCATGCAAATTGGACTACAAATTGTTAACTTATAAGTTGTAGGTGGAGATCATAAAAAAAGAGATGGGGAATAAGCAGTTCTTCAAAATAGAGAAATAATACTCCCTCTAATAGAGTTTATGAAAGTAAGTCTTAAAATCATCCAAATATCAAAGGGACTGTCTAGAAGAGACAACTTTCTTTTTTTTTTTTTTTCAATTATGACCATAATTTATCCTCAGATTAATATAATCATAAATGCTAAAGTTAACTCCTATTACAGCAAGTAGGTGGAGTCTAAAATTTTTATTTACTAAATACTTTTTTATAGAAGTTTAAAAAATTTACCATCTATTGCACCCTAATTAAACATACATCGATCAACTCTTGTAAGAACATGAATATATTCATGGATCCATTTTTAATATGAGCCTATTTCTGCCCATAGTTTGGAAGGTGCTCTAGGAGAGATTTGAGGTATAATTTAATTTATTCAGAAGAATCTCTTGCTTTCTTTATAATACATTCATACCTTCTTTGTTGATGTTTCAATGTTGGTTTTTTTGAGGAACACATGAAACAACCAACCCAAGGAATGCATAAGAGAGGGCAATTATAAGGTGTCTCTCTTACATTCCTACTATTGCTTATAAAGAAGCCATGAAAAATGCCAATGCAAATCATAATGGAAACAAAAGAAAAAAATGATCTAGTCAAGCTATTAGTTTGGATGGATTTTGTCTACATTTGGCTAGTGTGAAATAATTGAAACTCTCAAGTGTTGTTTCTACCATCTAGTTCACTTTGAAAGAATGGGCATCACCAAAGGCTAGGAGGATCAATTCCACTTGATCCACATTTGCGGTGCATGGTATTAATTTATACATATTGATTTTAAATTTTCAAATATCAAACTATTAAATACTTATTTTTTTATGATGATTGACTAAGTATTTATTCATCATAGCATGAAGAGCCAAAATGACTACCAATAAGGATTGAGTTCATCGAAAGAACACTTAGAAAAAAAAAAGAAGAGACAAATAAATACATGGACTCTTATTCACACACCATGTTGTAAGTTTATAATCTAATTTTTTTATTGATAATTTAAAAGACTAAAACAAAAACATTTATATTATTTCATATTTTTGTCATAAAATATATGGGAATTATGATTATTAAATTTTGTATGAAGATTGCTATTTAGTAAGAGTTTAGAGGCCATTTAAGAGAAAGAAAGTAGCACGAATATATCTCACATAGAACATGAGAGACAGAGAGAGATGGAGAGAGAGAGAGAGAGAATTATAGAACATGAGGTNAATTTCGGCATACCAAGGAACACACACTCATTTAGAGTGAACAATTTTGATCTTGAAAATGTTCATTAATTTCTTTTTGAAAATAGAGTGTTTTTTCTGATTCAAACCTGGACAAATGATCAGTAATTTAATTTTTAATTCCCTTCCAATCTACTATTTCAAAATCACATTCTTGTAAAAGAAAAATCCATCTTATAAGTCTCTGTTTAGTATCCTTCTCTTTCATGAAGTGCTTAATAGTAGAAATATTTGTATGCACTATACAATGAGTTCCAATCAAATATGATCTAAATTTATCAAAGGCATATACTATTACTAATAACTTTTTTCAGTTGTTGTACCAATCAAATATGATCTAAATTTATCAAAGGCATATACTATTGCTAATAACTCTTTTTCAGTTCTTTTATAATTAATTTTAGTTTCATTAAAAGTTTTACTAGCATAGTAAATAACTTTGAATATTTTATCATGTCTTTGTTCTAAAATAGCTCCAATAGCATAATCACTTACATCACTCATAAGTTCAAAAGATTTTTCCCAATTTGGTGAAACTATAATTGGTGCATTGATTAATTTCTCTTTTAATAATTTAAAAGCTTTTAGGTATATCTCATCAAAATTGAAAATTACATCTTTCTCCAGTAAATGACATAAGAACTTAGCAATCTTAGAAAAATCCTTAATATATCGCCTATAGAATTCAGCATGTCCTAAAAAACTCCTAATTTCCCTTACATTTGTTGGATGAGGTAAATTAAAGATCACTTGAATTTTAACAGGATCTACTTCCACAACATTTTTGGATATTTGATGACCTAATACAATTCCTCTTATTGACATAAATTGGCCTTTTTCCTAGTTAAGGACTTAATTTGTTTCTTCAGAGCGCTTAAGGACTTTAGATAAATTTTCTAAACATGAGTACAATGAAATTCCAAATCACTGAAAAGTCATCCATAAAGACTTCAATCCCTTTTTCAATTAAATCACAAAAAATTGCCATCATACACCTTTGAAATGTAGCAGGAGCACTACATAAACCAAAGGGCATTTTTCTAAAAGCAAAAGTACCATAAGGACTGGTAAATGTTGTTTTCTCTTGATCCTCAGGAGATATTTGAATTTGGTGATAATCGGTATATCCATCCAGAAAATAAATGTATTTATGCCCAGTTAGTCTATCCGGCATTTGGTCTAGAAAGGGTAGTGAAAAAAGTTCTTTCCTAGTGGCAAGATTTAACTTTCTGTAATCAATACATATTCAACACCCTATAACTTGTCTAGTAGTATTAACTCATTATGCTCATTCACAGTATAGTTACTCCTCCTTTCTTAAGAACGCAGTGACATGGACTAACCCATGAACTATCTGAAATAGGGTAGACAATTCCAGCATCTAACCACTTTAAATGTTTGTTTCCTTATATTATTAACTAATTTTGAAAAAATATTAAAAATTTCATTTATGTTGCTTACCANGGTCTAAGCTACATAGTTTATGAAAGGTGTTCCTCTTACAGGGAGACACAAATCAAGTCTTCAACTAGTGAAACCCACTAGGATATATGTTTTTCACAAAGATCAAAGCTCTTAATATTGAAACTTCCTAATGAGCATGGTTGAGCTTGCATGAGATACCGCGATCGTGCCAACCCCCCCACCCCTTCCCCCTTCGCGCCTAAAATATATTGTTAACTCCATATGGTGTTGAGAACTTCATTTTAAGGTGCAGTATAGAGACCACCACACCAATGATTGATTGGATAGGTCTTTCCAAAGATGAAATTGTACACCGACTTTAACTTAAATACAAGAAATTAGATCATATGGATCATTTGTCGAGGAAATACTCCCAGTGTAACGGGGAGAGTAATTGTCTCATTAGTATTCTTTGTTTGATTATTAAAACTATAGAGAGGTTCAGTAGCAAGTTGTAGCTTTTTCCATGTCAACCCAGCACTATGAAAGTTGAATAGAACAAGATGTCGACTAAACTCCCTCAGTCGATCAGGATTCTCTTAATATTGTAGTAAGGTTCATCAATCCCAGTGCTTATAATATGTGGATGTTGGTGAGGGAATTGGAACCCTTCAAGATTGAATTCATAAAATTTGCTGGAGTGACTAACACAAGATTTCTTTTGTGAAGGCTACTCATAGACAGTAATAAAAATTGCTTGACCAATACTGATCCTTTGATGATATTTGCAATTTCACCAGATGTGATGATTCTCTCATCATTGCTTCTTAGATTGATTCCCCCAGCAAGGGCATTACTAGTATGCAAGATCTTACTTTGAATGAATTATCCCAAGCACCCTTATGAGAATAGTTACTTGATTTCCTCCTTGAGTTAAAAAATATGCTTCATTGTTGTTACAATGTCTTTAACGGAAATGACAATATTATTCTTGATTTATTGTATTTGGCTTCAATAAAAAAAAAATTTCATGTCAACTCGTCAGACATAAATATTTTCAGCCAACTTTTTTTATTCAGTCTTCTTCTATGCATCTATGACAAACTTGCTGACAACTATCTCAAAACTTTCTATAAATAAGAGAAATTTCATGAGAAACTTTTTAGTGAATTATAAATTTTATATAAGTTATGTAATTTGATTGATATTCAATAAGCAATGTCATAGCTATGTCCCCAAAAGAGTATCAACACNCTGGAGTGACTAACACAAGATTTCTTTTGTGAAGGCTACTCATAGACAGTAATAAAAATTGCTTGACCAATAGTGATCCTTTGATGATGTTTGCAATTTTACCAGATGTGATGATTCTCTCATCGTTGCTTCTTAGATTGATTCCCCCAGCAAGGTCATTATTAGTGTGCAAGATCTTACTTTGAATGAATTATCCCAAGCACCCTTATGAGAATAGTTATTTGATTTCCTCCTTGAGTTAAAAAATATGCTTCATTGTTGTTACGATGTCTTTAATGGAAATGAAAACATTGTTCTTGATTTATTGTATTTGGCTTCAATAAAAAAAAAATTCATGTCAACTCATCAGACATAAATATTTTCAGCCAACTTTTTTTATTCAGTCTTCTTCTATGTATCTATGATAAACTTGCTGACAACTATCTCAAGACTTTCTATAAATAAGAGAAATTTCATGAGAAACTTTTTAGTGAATTATAAATTTTATATAAGTTATGTAACTTGATTGATATTCAATAAGCAAGGTCATAGCTATGACCCTGAAAGAGTATCAACATTTAATAAAGCACTAATTTTTATTTTCATTTTGGATACAAATGATATTCACCCCATCAAAATCTAGATACAATCAAACTCAAAAGGTTTATGATTTATCACCTTAACATAAGCTAACATCATCGAATAACATTCTAATAAATAACATCTTATAGGAGAAGAATGCTTGATGAATTTATTTTTTAAACTTTTTTGCATAAGTTAAGATCTTCCAGTAATACCTCCATAAATAATTTTGGATTCTCTAACCAAGGCTAAAATCATCAAGTAATAATCTAAAAAATATTCTTAGACATGTCAAAATTTTTGGTTGAATTTCTAACAACCACTTCAATATAGATAAATATCATCGAATAACACTGATAAAAAGATCTTAAATCTGACAAAAACATTTGACTAAATTGTCCTCAACCCCCTTTATATATATTAACATCATTGAAAAGTACTTACAAATAATCTCAAATTGATCAAATATTTTAGTAGATCTCTCTCAACATCATTCACAAAGGTTAATTTTCTGGGTGACAATCCGCTACNTTTTATTTTCATTTTGGATACAAATGATATTCACCCCATCAAAATCTAGATACAATCAAACTCAAAAGGTTTTACTAAATTTCCCTCAACCCCTTATATATATATTAACATCATTGAAAAGTATTTACAAATAATCTCAAATTGATCAAATATTTTAGTAGATCTCTCTCAACATCATTCACAAAGGTTACTTTTCTGGGTGACAATCCACTACGATAACTTACAAAACATAAAAATTTTCAAGCAAATTCTTTAGGAATTTAACACTAATGAGAAGCCTGATTAAAATTTTTATCATCATCGAGTTAAAGCATCAATAATAATTATTCATAAAANTTACAAAACATAAAAATTTTCAAGCAAATTCTTTAGGATCTTAACACTAATGAGAAGCCTGATTAAAATTTTTATCATCATCCAGTTAAAACATCAATAATAATTATTCATAAAATTAAAAAGGACGCAAACATCCATGAGCCAAAGAAGAGAAGATTCTTACTTCATATTCACATGATAGAAATATGTAAAATGATTATTATGATTATAAATATTATCATATTTTATCATTATCAATAAGAATCATCATTCCCCCAACCAAGCTTTTGAAAATTGTATTTATTTGATGCTTCAATGAACTTTTTTAATCATCACAATACAATATAGGAATCACTGCCAACAACAACTCGAATATTTAATAAATAAATTACTTTGAGAAAAATTAAAAAAATTCTTATGTGGAAGCATCTACATTTCAATGAGAGCTTTTACAAAGAAGTTTGCTCATTTTGATAAAGATATAAGTTAGTAAGAAACTCTTGAGTTTTTCAATCTATAAATGATAGGTTTTATGAAGTTATTCATGGGGGGTTTATCCTAATAGACAACAATATTTTGACAACNATTCATTTGATGCTTCAATGAGCTTTTTTAATCATCACAATACAATATAGGAATCACTGCCAACAACAACTCAAATATTTAATAAATAAATTACTTTGAGATAAATTAAAAAAATTCTTATGTGGAAGCATCTACATTTCAATGAGAGCTTTTACAAGGAACTTTGACTCATTTTGACAAAGACATAAGTTGTAATAAATTCTTGAGTTCTTCAATCTATAAATGATAGGTTTTATAAAGTTATTCATGGGGTGTCTATCCTAATAGACAACAATATTTTGACATAAATATTTTGTAAGATATAGGGCTGTCAAAATGGCTCGTTGTTCGCGAACAACTCGTGTTTGACTCGTTAAGAAGCTCGTGTTCGACTTGTTAATTTCATTTGATAAGTTAACGAGCCGAACATGAACTAAGATGTGTTCGTTCGTGTTCAGCTCGTTTTGGACTACAAGGCTACAAAGATTTATAACCAATTAAAATATTGATTAAGAAAACNGAAAACGAAAGAGTTTAGATCATTATCATAGTGAGAATTACATACTAAATCACTAAAATAATTATCATAAAAACTAATAAGAAGTCTCTTACTATTATTTTGCCATTAAAGTTGTTTTATTTTATCAGTCATGTATGTGCTATATCTTTATATTATTTCATGTAAACTGGACTACAAATTGTTAACTTATAAGTTGTAGGTGAAGATCATAAAAAAAGAGATGGGGAATAAGCATTTCTTCATAATAGAGAAATAATACTCCCTCTAACAGAGTTTATGAAAGTAAGTCTTAAAATCATCCAAATATCAGAGGGACTGTCTAGAAGAGACAACTTTCTTTTTTTTTTTTTCAATTACAACCATAATTTATCTTCAGATGAATATAATCATAAATGCTAAAGTTAATTCCTATTGCAACAAGTTGGTGGAGTCTAAAATTTTTATTTACTAAATACCTTTTTATAGAAGTTTAAAAAATTTACCATCTATTGCACCCTAATTAAACATACATCGATCAACTCTTGTAAGAACATGAATATATTCATGGATCCATTTTTAATATGAGCCTATTTCTGCCCCTAGTTTGGAAGGTGCTCTAGGAGAGATTAGAGGTATAGTTTAATTTATTCAGTAGAATCTTTTGCTTTCTTTATAATACATTCATACCTTCTTTGTTGATGTTTCAATGTTGGTTTTTTTGAGGAACACATGAAACAACCAACACAAGGAATGCATAAGAGAGGGCAATTATAAGGTGTCTCTCTTACATTCCTACTATTGTTTATAAAGAAGCCATGAAAAATGCCAATGCAAATCATAATGGAAACAAAAGAAAAAAATGATCTAGTCAAGCTATTAGTTTGGATGGATTTTGTCTACATTTGGCTAGTGTGAAATAATAGAAACTCTCAAGTGTTGTTTCTACCATCTAGTTCACTTTGAAAGAATGGGCATCACCAAACGCTCGGAGGATCAATTCCACTTCATCCACATTTGCGGTGCATGGTATTAATTTATACATATTAATTTTAAATTCTTCAAATATCAAACTATCAAATACTTATTTTTTTATGATGATTGACTAAGTATTTATTCATCATAGCATGAAGAGCCAAAATGACTACCAATAAGGATTGAGTTCATCGAAAGAACACTTGGAAAAAAAAACAGAGACAAATAAATACATGGACTCTTATTCACACACCATGTTGTAAGTTTATAATTTTAATTTTTTTATTGATAATTTAAAAGAATAAAACAAAAACATTTATATTATTTCATATTTTTGTCATAAAATATATGGGAATTATGATTATAAAATTTTGTATGAAGATTGCTATTTAGCAAGAGTTTAGAGGCCATTTAAGAGAAAGAAAGTGGCACGAATATATCTCACATAGAACATGAGAGAGAGAGAAAGATGGAGAGAGAGAGAGAGAGAGAGAGAGAGAATTATAGAACATGAGGTNAATAAGTTATCAAATTTTGATGATTAGAATCGAATAATTATGTTAGATTTAAGAATAGTCTGGACTCTGCATAGCAGTACTTGGTCTAAAATTGTATTCGAGTTTGATTTGAATCATCTTGGAAGACTATCAATCTATCACAACACATATAAATATGCTCGTCCAATACATTAGAGATGACGTGTTATTTTAGAACTTAGAGATGCCAACCTTTTAATTTTTAAAACTATCCAGATCTTTTGATGTGCCCTGCGCAACCCTACGTTTAAAACATTCTAACTTAAAAAACTCTATCGTCATCACCATTGCTTAAGACTCACAATAAGGAGAAAAAGACTCCCAAATATATAATTATCCTTTTTTTTATCATTATGTGTGTGTGTGTCAAAGCTATCAAAGCATTAATTTAAACTAAAAATATCTACTTACATACCACTCTATTCATAAGTATTTACATATCTAACAATTAAGCTTCATTTTTTACATAAATGACAGCATTGTCTGTGCATGAGAAGGTGTATTTCACTTTTAAAAGTATGACGATGATATATTTGATTTGATAAAACAGATTTGAGCGGTCTAAATGTAAAAAGGCGGTAATGTTTAGATGTTAGATATGTAAATACATAGGAATAGGTTGGTATGCATGTAAATTCAAAGCTGAAAAAGCGGTTTCACACGCCAGCCAACGGCATGGAAGCCAATAGAAGCAGTTGCTGAAAGCACAATTGAAAAATCTAATCTGCTTTTGTCTGGTGACATAGATGTATTATTCTGCGCTGGACCACCATAAGAGGACTAATATGACTCCACCCAGAAATCAACAGGTGTTGGTGATATGACTATCGAATATAAGAGTTTAAAACCTTATCTTATAAAAGTATGATAAACTCTAATTAAATTAAGGTGATCTCAACAATGCCGGCAGTGGGCAATCTATACAGTTTGATAAAAGTGAAGGATATTTATGAGTAATTAAATGGTTGAGATACCAGAAAAAAAGAGGAAAGCTTTATGTCGACATTCTCATTATTTTGTTTTTTTTGAAATTTTCTCTTGATGTTGAATAAAATAAACGAAGCTGTCATTGAGTCTGCCGGCAGATAAGGTTGATAGAGCTTGTTTCATCTTAAGAACAGTCAGATTTGGCCATATATATAATTATTGTGTGCCAGAAGATTTGGAACGATGGCCGTATCAAATCTAGCACACACATAGATAATAAAAGAAAGACATGAAGATGCAACGGGGATTTTTACTTGAAAAAGTATAGAATGGGAAAAAACCAAGGGCTTAGCCCTGTTAAAACTTTTTATAATAGGTTTATAAGTACAAAGATGAACTCTTATCCCACAATCGGAAAATGGTTACAAGATTTCTTTTGAATATAATGTTCGTGCAAAAGAAAGGTTTGTTGTACAATTATCGAAAGAAACTTGTTGTTGGGAGTTAGAACACTAAGTTACTCTATTTGTAAGAGACTTTGTCCCTTAATAGAGTACTTTGTTACTACACAATGTGTGTTGTCACTCCGCAAAGTCCACCAATAGTTGTGAGGAGAGGGTCGGCGACGATCAAAGGCGGCAGGTGGCTACAAAGGTCAAAGGCGGCCGGTGGTAGACTAGGATAACCTTGGAAATGAGCTTCATCTTCTCCTGCCCGCTCCAAGTGAAAAGAGGGAGTCTATTTATATACCTTGAGGAAGGACATTTTTGTCCTTTGAAGAACAACCATGATAATCACCCAATCGAATGAATTATTCATTTTTAATCATAAGGGTTTTTTTTTTCTATGATTTGAGAGTCTTAATGAGCTCAAAATTGAGTGATCCTTAACTCGTTTAATTTTTCTTGTCTAGATGAAAATTTTTTACTATATTTACATCAAATTTAGAGTTCTCTAATTAATGAAACAAAGCCTCAAAAAGTTTTAATGGCTTGATCTGGTTAGATTTCACTCGGATTCGATCAATTTCAGTATTATTTGGTTCATCTCATAGAACTAGTCAATTTGAGTGTAAGTTTGTTGAAATCAAAGTTCTAAACGATTTTTAATTTCAATCAAAATATTTGTTGCTCAAAAAATACCTCAAGATTTATGTCAAATGCCTTGAAATTCTTGTTGGGCGGTAAAATTAGTTCATGACGCATATGTTTATGTCTAGGGAATCATGTCCCTCAAAAATTTTGATGAAGTGTCACGCGTTCGTGGGATTGAACTATGTTAATCAAGTTGAGTCAGCGATCCATGTCACCGTCCTACAGATTGTGTTTGTGTTGCGATGTCACTGAGTTCTATAGTCAATATCAAATTGGGTTGGGATCATATGGATTGCAACACACACC
>JXCR01086113.1:0-46010 GCA_002079205.1 Phalaenopsis hybrid cultivar | reverse complement strand
GGCTACAAAGATTTATAATCAATTAAAATATTGATTAAGAAAATATAATAAAAATTATTAAATTAGATTCAAATGATGTTTTTAAAAAAAATCTTGCTCAAACCCTTATTGAATTAGATTTAAATAATAATTAGTTTTAAAAATTATTATTAAATTAGATTCAAATAATAATTTTTAAATCTTGCTCAAACCCTTATTATCTTATGGCTACATGATTATGGTTGTTAAAAGGACTCTTTGTTTGTGAACAGCTCGTGTTCAACTCGTTAAGCAAACGAGCCGAACACGAACACACTTTTTGAGCTCGAAATATAAATGAGCCGAACACGAGCTGAGCATGACTCATTCGTGTTCGGCTCGTATACACCCCTAGTTAGATAGCAAAAATGTTATATAAATTTTATAAAAGATATTTTGAAATCAATATTATTCCCAAAATTAAAATAACAAAGATTTACTATGAAAAACGCTAAGGGATGTACAAGTTCAACCAAAAAAGACCAAAATTTTAATATGAACTGTAGAAATATGCACAAGGAAAAGCAAACTAGCATGTCCAACAAATTTTTTAGTTCTCTTGGTGGGACTTGGTTCAGTGTCATCTTCATATGATTGCACCAATGACATGTTGCTGCATTAACCATTATCTCTTATACAAGTTGTGCAAAATTTTGAGTGCAATTATGTTTCTATGGGAAAAAGAATCGAATTTTAAGTTGGGGCAAAAAAGATTTCATTAAAATCTAATCCATCCAACAAACATAGCTGACATCTTTTTAAGAAAAGAGATTGTCAACTTAAAAGACTAAAAATCTTGAGTAAATCCAAATTTGATTTATCTAATGAGTGCAATAGATACAATTTTCGTTTGGAGCCTCATTATGGAGACTAGAAATCTTAACCGCCTCTATATATTTTTGTCATATAAGGATAATTGACACTTTTTGAAGGAAAAGTTAGAGCCCCAACGTACGAGAAAATATTGCATCAGGACTCTGCACGTAAGTAGAGTTACGTGTGGAGTTTAATGAAATCACGCCACATGGCGGTGATAGAAAAATAAAATAAAATATCTCCGTAACACAAGAAAATATTCCTCCCGTGTTATTCATATGTTATTGTGCTATTAAAGTGTTAATGATGTGTTATTGTGTTATTATGATACCGAGAATATTCTCAAAACATAATAACACCTAAACAACATACAATAACACCTAAATAGCACGGAGGAATATTCCCCAGTATTATCGGTTCGATTTTTTTTTTCTATCATCTCCACGTGACGTAATTTCATTGGACTCCACACGTAACTCTACCTGCAGAATCCTGATACAATATTTTTTTCCTAACATAGGGATTACAAATCCTGACTGATTTTGAATCTGATATATGTGAAGAGATTAGTTGCACCGTTTTATGAAAATATTGCAATCTTGTCCTAAGAACTACAACTCATGATGCCTTCGTTGGATCCCTCTTATAAGGAAAAATTGGTGTGTGGGCCCACGAGAACCATACCTCTTTGCCAACTCCTGTAAGGATGTTTATATTTCTAAGAAGGAAAAAAAATACTTTGATTAAAAAAATTCTATTCCTTTTAATTTTTTTTTTTCAATTTTTAAGAAGCTAATCTAAAATTTTCCCTTTTTAAAAAGATAAAAAAAGGGAAAATTTATTAGAAAAATTTATGGATCAAGAACCCTCGCTAATTTTGCTCATTATGAACCCTTCCAAACAACAATGAACAGGGAAAATAAACTTAAAACAATGCCCCTAAAGAGTTGTGAGCATGCTAGTGTGTGAGTACTCACAGGTAGGGGTCATGCTCAGCTCGTGTTCGGCTCGTTTATATTTCGAGCTCAAAACATGTGTTCATGTTCGTCTCGTTTATATTTCGAGCTCAAAACATGTGTTCGTGCCGAACATGAGCTGTTCACGAAGAAAGAGTCCTTTTAACAGCCCTAATCACATAGCAATAAANAATTCTTGTGTTCATCCTTCGGGATAGATACAGGATTTGAGATAAAGTGCTCTTTCATCTAAACTACAAAAATTATGGGGTCAGTTTGACTTCATTTTTTTTAAAACCCAACTTTTTAAACATCCTTCCGAAGCGGGCAACGGGATTTCAATTCCGATGACCGACAGCTTCTTACGGGCAAACCCCACACCAAAAATAGTACCGACAAATACCTCCATAAATAATTTTGGATTCTCTAACCAAGGTTAATATCATCAAGTATAAATCTAAATATATTCTTAAACATGTCAAAATTTTTGGTTGAATTTCTAACAACCACTTCAATATAGATAAATATCATCGAGTAATACTGATAAAAAAATCTTACATAGGACAAAAAAATTTTACTAAATTTCCCTCAACCCCTTTTATATATCTTAACATCATTGAAAAGTATTTACAAATAATCTCAAATTGATCAAATATTTTAGTAGATCTCTCTCAACATCTTTCACAAAGGTTAATTTTCTGTGTGACAATCCACTATGATAACTTACAAAACATAAAAATTTTCAAGCAAATTCTTTAGGATCTTAACACTAATGAGAAGCCTGATTAAAATTTTATCATCATCCAGTTAAAACATCAATAATAATTATTCATAAAATAAAAAGGACGCAAACATCCATGAGACAAAGAAGAGAAGATTCATACTTCATATTCACATGATAGAAATATGTAAAATAATTATTATGATTATAAATATTATCATATTTTATCATTATCAATAAGAATCATCATTCTCCCAACCAAGCTTTTGAAAATTGTATTCATTTGATGCTTCAATGAACTTTTCTAATCATCACAACATAATATAGGAATCACTGCCAACAACAACTCAAATATTTAATAAATAAATTACTTTGAGAAAAAAATAAAAAATTCTTATGAGGAAGCATCTACATTTCAATGAGAGCTTTTACAAGGAACTTTGACTCATTTTGACAAAGACATAAGTTGTAATGAATTCTTGAGTTCTTCAATCTATAAATGATAGGTTTTATAAAGTTATTCATGGGTTTTTTTATACTAATAGACAACAATATTTTGACATAAATATTTTGTTAGATAGTGAAAATGTTATATATATTTTATAAAAGATATTTGGAAATCAATATTATTCCCAAAATTAAAATAACAAAGATTTACTATAAAAAAAAACAGAGGGATGTACAAGTTCAACCAAAAAAGACCAAAATTTTAGTAGGAATTGTAGAAATAAGCACAAGAAAAAAAAACCAGCTTGTCCAACAAATTTTTTAGTTATCTTGGTGGGACTTGGTTCAGTGTCATCTTCATATTATTGCACCAATGACATGTTGCTGCATTAACCATTATCTCTTATACAAGTTGTGCAAAATTTTGAGTGCAATTATGTTTCTATGGGAAAAAGAATCAAATTTTAATTTGGGGCAAAAAAGATTTCATTAAAATCTAATCCATCCAACAAACATAGCTGACATCTTTATAAGAAAAGAGATCTGTCAACTTAAAGACTAAAAATCTTGAGTAAATCCAAATTTGATTTATCTAGTGAGTGCAATTGATACAATTTTTGATTGGAGCCTCATTATGGAGACTAGAAATCTTAACCGCCTCTATATATTATTTGTCATATAAGGATAATTGACACTTTTTGAAGGAAAAGTTAGAGCCCCAACATAGGAGAAAATATTGCATCAGAACTTCGCACGTAGAGTTACTTGCGGAGTCTAATGAAATCATGTCACGTGAAGGTGATACAAAAAAAAAAAAATTTGTTCGGTAACACAAGGAAATATTCCTCCCGTGTTATTCAACTGTTATTGATGTGTTATTGTGTTATTATGACACCGAGAATATTCCCAGAACATAATAACCCCTGAACAACATACAATAATATCTAAATAATACAGAATAACACGGGGGAATATTCGCCCGTGTTACCAGGCCAATTTTTTTTTTATCACTCCACGTGGCGTGATTTCATTGGACTTCACACGTAACTCTACCTGCGCAGTCCTGATGCAATATTTTTTCCCTAACATACGGATTACAACTCCTGACTGATTTTGAATCTGATATATGTGAAGAGATTAGTTGCACCATTTTATGAAAATATTGCAATCTTGTCATAAGAACTACAATTCATGATGCCTTCGATGATTTAAACTCTTACCATATAGTTGTATCCCTCTTTCAAGGAAAAATTGGTGTGTGCGCCAACGAGAACCATACCTCTTTGCCAACTCCTGTAAGAATGTTTATGGTTCTAAGAAGGAAAAAAATACTTTGATTAAAAAAATTCAATTCCTTTTAGTTTTTTTTTCAATTTTTAAGAAGCTAATTTAAAATTTTTCCCTTTTTAAAAAGATAAAAAAAGGGAAAATTTATTAGAAAATTTTATGGATCAAGAAGCCTCGCTAATGTTGCTCATTATGAACCCTTCCAAACAACAATAAACAGGGAAAAAAAACTTAAAACAATGCCCCCTAAAGAGTTGTGAGCATATTTCATGTTTGGTATTTNGTTCGTGTTCGGCTCGTTAACTTATCGAACAAAATTAACGAGCTGAACACGAGCTTCTTAACAAGTCGAACACGAGCTGTTCGCGAACAACGAGCCATTTTGCTAGCCCTACTAACAGGCATTTCGTGCCTTTCTTTTTTTCCCAAATAGTTCATATTTGGTATTTTTAGGTCCTCAATATCATTTTCAATATTTACAACTAAATTTTAGCGTATTTTAAATCTTAATAAACCCCTTATAATAAATTTTGAATAAGTTTTTTATGTTCAGAGTAAAATTGTAGGGCAACTTTAGCTCCAATCAAAGCGCCAATTTTCATAATGACTAAATATATGATCAAAGTAACATTACTTTGTTCAAAACCCTAAATGGAGGTCTATCATGACTTTTAGAATGTGTTTGAACATCATAATTTTAATTAAATAGAAATAATTTATAAGCCAGTTTATTTTTTGATGACACAAACTTCTATGTCTAAAAATATGAGGCAATTCATATGTTTAAGAAGAATTCACTTGATTAAGCAAAATTTTCATTTATAGTTTGATTTAAAAAATTTGTAGATAAACAAATATCTTGATGAAATAAACCACACAATACTAAAAGTGATTTTACCTGATTCCAAATTAACCCAGATCAATCAACTAAAATTTACTTAAACGCTTTATTATACTAACTAACTCAAATCAAGTATCTAAACGTGCTAACTCTAATACGCTCAAGATAGTATACCTTTAATTTTATTATGACACTCAAATACTTAAAAAGGTCAACAAATTAAAGGAAATTACTTATGATTATATTTCTTCATTAAGTGGGAGAAATAGATACAAAAAATAGACTTGCATAAAAGTTTAGCAAATCCTAAAGCTCTGTCTATCCACCACTATTGTCAAACAACAATTGCTCAACCATTGAATCAAGTCATCACTGGCATATCCCAAGCATTGTCAAATTGATGCTACTCTTCCACCAGCAAAACCATCACTATTGGATCATTCTCATTGAATTTTCATTGTCTAATTATATGACCCCCCAATCATCGCCATTAGAGCCCGATCAACCAAACAATATTATTGGACACCGATAATAGACCACTGTTACCCGACCACCATCATAAAATTGCCTCCTCCCAAGCATTATCATCAAACCACCACCAACATCAGATTTCTATAATCTCACTATTATTATTATATAACCACCACCAAATCACAATCATTTGTCACCATTTAACTTCCATCATCTAACCATGACTCCCTAATAACCATTATTAACTATTGCCTCCCAACCATCATCATCGAAGTGATGATCACCACTATCATAAATACTGTAGCAGCCAAGGATTTGTTAAATTTGGATTTTCAGCTCTGTAAAGAAAAATATTAGAATAGAATATGTTTCAAAGCTCCTCTATTTCTTCTAACAAAATTAAAATTTTAATTATCTATATATTAAACTCTTCTCTAAATCGATCCAAAGGTACTGAAATTCACTAACTAATATTAGTGTTTGGGTAAATGGGCAGATTTTATTCCTCTACAAAATCCTGAAGACATGCCATGCCACTATCATTAAAAGAGAAAAATTAGTGATCTGATGATGGGAAGAGGAGTGTTTGATTATATTTATGTTTAGATTTATGTTTAGGAGCAAAAGCAACGCGAGAAAAAATATTACAAGTCAGTCCTCTCACTTGAAGTTTAAGGCTTAGCATCCCAAGAGTACCTTGAATTACTAGTATAGCACGGCATGTTCGACATTTGCTCGCATTCAGAGCTCGAACAAATTTTCATTGTCTCTTCAACGGAGCCCGCTTCGGATTGCCAAAGGAGATTTCCGTATAAGAGGACGGAGCTCGAGCATGTCTGACCAACATCGTATCGGCTAATATCGAAGTTAGTCACCACACTCGTGCCACTTATAGCTTATTGGTGTAATAAATTTATGCATGAAAAGATGTATCACTTCAAAAGAAGGTTAATAATGACAGTATTTTGCATAAGAACATAGAAACTCGTGCGTTGTGTGTTTAAATATGATTGTTTAAGATGTTAGATATATAAATACATAAGAACAATGTGGTAGCATTTATAATACTCAAGGAACCTTATCACCCCTCTATAGATAGAGGCGCCTCCTGGAATTAAAATAAAATAAATCAGTCACCGTAGAGCCAACTGAAATGGAAAGAGGAAACAAATGCAAATCATACTTAACAATAGATAAGAATAATGTCATGTATTTACTTTTATATATAAACATTTACATGCATAATTGCAAACCAAAACAATATATATTTTTAAACTTTAATTCATTTCATCAATAAAACCTGAATGCTTAATCACATTATTAAGAAAATAATGGTGGTTAAAGAAGCACAGGGCCTATTTGGGATTATATTTTCCACTGCTTTATCTTTATTTTTAAAAATATGTTGGTACAATATATATTGACATGTTCATTTACATGCATAGAACGCAATTCATTTGGATTTACATCGAAAATAGCACTGACTATCGCTTTATAATAGTCAAATCCACATATTCATGCATAAGAAATATGAAAGTTCAGGTGAGAGATATGTAAATTAATAACATTTGCGGGCTGCCTACGTAAATTTCCCTTTTATTTTTTATTTTTTAAAACAACTCAACTTAGTCTAAAAAAATTTGGAGTCTTTTTATTATTTTAAAAAAAACAATCATGAGCGTATAGAAGTATGTATTAATATATATTAAATCTCAAAATAAATCAAGTGATTTTTTAAAATAAATAATGTACCACCTCCTTAAGGGCCCGTTTGGGGTAGCTTATTTGGTGCGGTGACGTTTTGAAAACGCACCTGACCTATTTGGGTAAACTGCGTTTTGACAGCTTATGCGTTTTGAAAACACTTAAAACAGTGTTTTCATACCGCACCTATCTAGGTGTGGTGACAGCTTTCTGGTAGTAGTCTGACTTTTCTAAAAAAATAAAAATTTGCAATAGCCACCGCATCTAGCTTATCAGCAGATTATTTATAATCAACTTATCAGCAGATTATTCAATAAGTTGCAGCTACTCCAAACATACCCTAAGAGGGCAACAAATTCCTACTTTGTCATGTTCTTCATCCCTTCCATCTCTCTTTCATAGGAGCTCAGCTTCATACAAATAATAAAAAAGGGCCAAAAACAAAATTTAAATTTAATTTGAAAATAAAAATTTATTAAAGTGTAAATAGGAAGTCTTACCTGTTTGGGGCAGCTTATAAGTGCGGCGGCATTTTCAAAAACGCCGCCTCGACGTTTGGTTTGCGCGTTTGTTATAAAACTGTCTGCCGCGTTTGAGTTTTTTATACTAAACGCATGCCGCTGACCGACCCGCGGGCCGCGTTGTAAGATAAGCTGCTCCAAACAGATAAGTGTAAAATAATCACACTTGCTGGAAAATTTATCTGTCGTAGAGCCCCAATACTTGAGCGCGGCTAGATCACATGCTGTTGCTGCCTTTTCTTCCTTCTCATACCCTACTAAAGTAAGCCATAATGAAATATTATTCACATATTTTAATAAATTTAATTCACATAAAAAAGTACGTTATTTGTTTGTGGAATTTACATACTACCACCCAATTCTTATGTATTATAACCTCTTTTTTTTTTAACTTTTCATGAATAGGCAAGGTGATATGTATGAAAAAATTGAAGTTTTAAGTGTTAAATGTATAAATACATAGGAACTGAGTGGTATGAATGCAAATTCCCCTATTTTTTAATAATAGCAAGAACTGCAGCTTACCCAAGTAAACTGGCCGATTAATGCTTCAAAGCACAAATAAAATCCAACCAAAGAAAAAATCAAGTTAGAAAGCTATTTTCATAAATATATGAAGCAGCTGGTTTAAATAACTGATATAAAAATAGAAGCAGCAAGATTTCAAATTATTTAATCCACCTTCCCTACCCTTCCCTGCCTGCCCTTCTTTCCTGCAACTATTAATTATCCCATAAATTGGCTCCATATCTTCAANCACAGGGCCTATTTGGGATCATATTTTCCACTGCTTTTATCTTTATTTTTAAAAATATGTTGGTACAATATACATTGACATGTTCATTTACATGCACAGAAGGCAATTCATTTGGATTTACATTGAAAATAGCACTGACTATCACTTTATAATTGTCAAATCCACATATTCATATGAAAGTTTAGGTGAGAGATATGTAAATTTATAACATTTGCGAGCTAGCTACCTAAATTTCCCTTTTATTTTTTATTTTTTAAAATAACTCAACTTAGTCTAAAAAAATTTGGAGTGTTTTTATTATTTTAAAAAAATCATGAGGGTATAGAAGTGTGTATTAATATGTATTAAATCTCAAAATAAATCAAGTGATTTTTTAAAGTAAATAATGTCCACCTCCGTAAGGGCCCGTTTGTGGTAGTTTATTTGGTGCGGTGACATTTTGAAAACGCACCTGACATGTTTGGGTAAAATGTGTTTTGACAGCTTATGCGTTTTGAAAACACTTAAAACTCGCCTATCTTGGTGTGGCTGCAGCTTTCTAGTAGTAGTCTGACTTTTTCAAAAAAAATAAAAATTTGCTATAGTCACCGCATCTAGCTTATTAGCAGATTATTCAATAAGCTGCAGCTACTCCAAACATACCATAAAAGGGCAACAAATTCCTGCTTTGTCATGTTCTTCATCCCTTATATCTCTCTTTCATAGGAGCTCAGCTTCTACAAATAATAAAAAAGAGCCAAAACAAAATTTAAATTTAATTTGAAAATAAAGATTTATTAAAGTGTAAAAAGAAAGACTTACCCGTTTGGGGCAGCTTATAAGTGCGGCAACGTTTTCAAAACGCCGTCTCAACTTTTGGTTTGCGCATTTTTTAAAAAGCTGTCTGCCGCATTTGAGTTTTTTTATACTAAACGCATGCCGCTGGTCGACCCCAATGGTCGACCTGCTGGCCACATTTCAGGATAAGCTGCTCCAAGCAAATAAGTGTAAAATAATCACACGTGCTGAAAAAGTTATCTGTCGTCGTAGAGCTCCAATACATGAGCGCGCCTAGATTAGATGCCGTTGCTGCCTTTTCCTCCTTATCATACCCTCTTAAAGTAAGCCATAATGAAATATTATTCACATATTTTAATAAATTTAATTCACATAAAAAGGTACGCTATTTGTTTGTGGAATTTACATACTACCACCCAATTCTTATGTATTATAACCAAATCTTTCACATGACACCAAAAATACCAACCTTGTTTTCAACTTTTCATGGATAGGCAAGGTGATATGTATGAAAAAATTGAAGTTTTAATTGTTAAATATATAAATACACAGGAACTAAGTGGTATGTATGCAAATTCCCCTATTTTTTAATAATAGCAAGAACTTCAGCTTACCCAAGTAAACTGGCCGATGAATGCTTCAAAGCACAAATAAAATTCAACCAAAGAAAAAAATCAAGTTAGAAAGCTATTTTCATAAATATATGAAGCAGCTGGTTTAAATAACTGATATAAAAATAGAAGCAGCAAGATTTCAAATTATTTAATCCACCTTCCCTTCCCTTCCTCGCCTGCCCTTCTTTCCTGCAACTATCAATTATCCCATAAATTGGCTCCATATCTTCCGGTCCATCGATGCCTACAATCCCAAATAAATAAATAAATAGTGTCAAAAAAAAAATCAAATTTCATAAATAAAGATGATTTTTTTTTCTTTTTCAAATTTAGCATCTTGTGACACCTCTATATCTAGAGGTTCTTTGTCCGAAATAATACATGGATTTAGGAGCAACTGATTTCAAAGGCACCACGCCATTTTGGCTCATGCGTCTAATCGAAAGAGCCACCGCCGGAGAATCCGACGCTGGATTTTGCTAGACTCATGATCCGCCGGAGTCATGATTTGAGCTCTGATATGGAGGTTGAACTATCAATTTAGTATTGGATGAGAGGAATACTCAAGTTTAAGAGGTATATGGTCCTTTAGTCAATCCTCTCTCCAATTGATCCTCTTCACTCTCCATTCGATCCTCTCAAATCAACCAAGAAAAACTGTTATTAGACGAAGTATATATATGATAGATATAAAATATGTTATCTCTAACACATTATCTTCTAAATACAATCATTACTAATGTATATTTTACAATAAAATACCCCTAAGTAAAGAGAGTAGAGTGAATGCGAAGGGGAACTCTTTCCTCCTTCGGGGATAGTTATTAGAAAAATCAATACAACACACACACACACTCTCTCTATCTCTCACCCCCTCTATCTCAATTTATTGATGAAACTAGGTTCAAAAGTAAGATTCAAATGTTTTAACCAAAATAAACCTACAACCAAATGAAGTTGGGTGGATATAGGTTTGAGACAACTGTAGCTTTTTCAAGAAGCAACTTTGAAGCTGCTGAAAAAAAAATTGCTATTTAAAAAACTGTGGTGACTATTACAAAAAAAAAAGAAAAAAAGATTTGAAAAAATTAGATAGTAGCTTTCTAGCAGTCACTGCAAGTAGCTACAACTACAGTTTTTTGAGAACTCAAGCAAAACACTATTTTTTTTAACATGAAAAACTATGGTGCGACACTGCACTGCCACCACACTGTCGCTCCAAACACACACATAATCTACTATCAATGATTCATACAAGTGCGGGAGTTAAACCAAATTCACAACTCACTTTCGAGTCAAATCTAAAATTAACCCGACTTGAAACTGCTTAACTAGAACCCAACATGAATATTAACAGGTCAGAAAGTCTAAATCGAACCTGACTTATATAGCATGTTGAACATGTATATGACAACTATTTAAGTTAATTTTAGGTCAAATTTGGATTGGCAGGTCAATTTTGACTTGATGGGCAACCTAAAACCGACCAATAAAAAAATTTGAATGTGTTAGGATTCTATCTGAATCTGACCTAGACTTTAGTCAGATCAACTCAAACTCAATTTTTTATAATTTGAGTTGACGTGTTGATCAAATTTTTACACCCCCGGAAGTGTACAACATAACCAGAACATCTAAAACACTAAGTAGTATTCTAAAGCACTAACATTACAATGGGATATGAACATTGGCATGCATGTGTTGCCTGATATGCCATTCATGTATACAATTAAAATAAAAAAGAAGAAACTATCAAACCCTAATCTCAAGAAAAAAGATATATATTGACGCTTTATTTTATTTCATCATTGATCTTAGTATCTCCAAATCCCTCATCGAAGCATTTCACCAAACACATTCTCCAAAGTTTGTTGCAAATGAAGAATATGTCTCTTGTATGACCATTGACACTCCTAACAGTGGCTTGATGCTTCTCAACAACTTGGAAAACTACTTTCTCTACCACAAACATATATATCTTAGCATTATCTCTTCTTCAATAGATGATCTTAGAACAATCAATAAATTTAAATATAATTTTAATGAATAAGCTATTAAAATAAAGTTAAGTCGAGTTTATTTAATTTGTACAATTAATGTATATTTGCTTCTAGTTATTATTATAATTTAATATAGATGTAGGCCAATTTGATGTTGTTTCACGTGAAATGATTAGGCTTTGTTTAAAAATTTATGTAGAATTTTAACATGATACTCATTGACATTTTCTATTTGATATTACTTTAAAAACTAAAAAAATGTTTGATGGGGGTGAAGAAAGAGTCTATTGGTCTTATGTTTAAGAAAAAAAAGGTAGGCCTAAAAGTGTGCAAATTATAGAGGAATTGAGTTAATGTGTCAAACATTAAAATCATGGGAGAGAGTAATTGAACATAGGTTAGGACGTGATATAAAAATGGGCAAATGTATTATAGAAGCTATACATTTATTGAGAAGTTTGATGAAAAAGTATAAAGAGAATAAGAGGAATCTACTTATTATTGTTATTGATTTAGAAAAAGATTATAATAAAAGTCCAATAGAAATACATTGGAGAGTTCTAGAAAAGAAATGTGGTGATAATGCTTATATGATCGAGTCATTAAAAATATGTATGTTAGAGTTGTTACTTGCGTTCAGACACAAGCAAGATTCACCAAGTGCATTTTTTTTTAAATTTAGCTGGATCACAATAAGTTTTAAGTAATTTATAAATAAAAAAACTCAAATCGGTTGTACGACACACTATGTAGATGTGAATAAGTGATAGGTGGTAGTGTACATAAAAAATGTGTATGCACAAATCACAAAGAGAACCGATGACCAACAGAAAGAAGAGTGGCAGTTCGGGACTCACCAATAGGGCTGTAATTAGGGTTGTAACGAGCCGAAAATCCGTCGTGTTCGTGTTACTCAAACATAAAAAATTTATTCGTGTTCGTCAAACACGCTGCTGCTGAACAAAAAAACTATTTTAACAATTGATTCTTCAGGTGTGACTCTTCGTTTTCTTCGATTGAAAAATAATTAGGTCAAAATTCTAAATGCATCTGAGGACACAATGCCTCACTAATTTTAATCAATTCTCATATATTAGAGTGGCCGACTTAAATTTTAAACAACTGGCGCCCACGTCCGCAGTCCGGATGGGATCGCGGTACCCTTCGATTCCTTCTCCCCATGTTATTCTAGTCTGAAACAAAATCATGCTCGAGAGCAGGATCATGGTCGGAGGAGCATAAATCCTTTCCATCATTTCACTATTTTCCTCTACATGTGGCTTCTTACCCGCCGGAGACGGCTCGATGTGGCGGGCTGTTCACACGAAATCTTCAACCTAGCTCCTCAATGGATCACCGATCTCCAACGATAATTATATCCATTACTTTCGCATCCCCGTGTCGTCCCCCATTCCCCCTCCCTCCAAGTTTCATGTCCCGAAATCCCGATTTCGTATCGTACGTCCCCTCACTCTCCGGCTGCGACGGGCGACTGGAAGCTTTCCCCGCCGCTTCTCTCTTCCCGTCGCAGTCATCGTCCCCCATAGTCACCGCGACCGCCTCCACCGGCAAAGCTAAATCTCGGTAAAAATCTTCGTTCTGCAAGTGAACTTTGCGGCGTTTCTCATTTATAAAATGTGGCAGTTCAAGAAGATGTGGAGAAGGTATAGAACAGGAGTCTTTTCTTGATATAGGCTGTAGCGGTGATAACCGTGATGGGTGTTGTGCTTTGAAATGAGATCCTATTCTGCCCCAAAGTGGAGAGGGTGAAGAGCTGCAGATAGAAATGTTATCTCCTGGATTTCAAATGGAAGCTGTTTGGATTCCTGGATAGCTGCCTGGACGAAATGGAAAGGTGTCCTANTATCTCCTGGATTTCAAATGGAAGCTGTTTGGATTCCTGGATAGCTGCCTGGACGAAATGGAAAGGTGTCCTGCTCATTAGTAACTTTATACATAGTCCAAAATTATTAATTTATTTGCTTAGTAGATGAGATTTTTGTGGCTGCTTCCATTTACAAATAGGTTCATTGCAGCATTTTGTCTTGTATGGCATCTAATGCTTATCATTTGGTAGGGTTACTACTTTAACATCATTTGCAACGGCTGAAGTCTCATTCATCAAGAACACATTTTGAAGTGCCTCATAAAACTTTGTGTGACATCAAAATTTGCCTCATTGTCCAAGAGTTAAGCTTTACTGTAGTTAAAGGATCTCACTGATGTGGAGAGCATTAAGTGAGTTTTAAAAGNGATGAGATTTTTGTGGCTGCTTCCATCTACAAATAGGTTCATTGCAGCATTTTGTCTTGTATGGCATCTAATTCTTATCATTTGGTAGGGTTACTACTTTAACATCATTTGTAACGGCTGAAGTCTCATTCATCAAGAGCACATTTTGAAGTGCCTCATAAAACTTTGTGTGACATCAAAATTTGCCTCATTGTCCAAGTGTTAAGCTTTGCTGTAGTTAAAGGATCTCACTGATGTGGAGAGCATTTAAGTGAGTGTTAAAAATATTGGGAGATTTACTTCTATACTACCAAGCTATTCTTTATTTACAAAACTAACACCTAAGCTTTTAAAATGAATCACTGCAGTTGTGTATTTGCTTGCATAACACTATCAAATCATTAAGTACAAAAGTTGGTAGTTTTATTGTGCTCTGTTAGATTCGGGTAAATAGAAGCAANTGCCTCATTGTCCAAGAGTTAAGCTTTACTGTAGTTAAAGGATCTCACTGATGTGGAGAGCATTAAGTGAGTGTTAAAAATATTGGGAGATTTACTTCTATACTACCAAGCTGTTATTTATTTACAAAACTAACAACTAAGCTTTTAAAATGAATCACTGCAGTTGTGTATTTGCTTGCATAACACTATCAAATCATTAAGTACAAAAGTTGGTAGTTTTATTGTGCTCTGTTAGATTCGGGTAAATAGAAGCACTAGGATGTTATTTATGTAAATATATAATTTTGGCGTTGAATACAAAATTGACCAAATTTATTTTACATTTGTGTGATGTTCAATCTGCAGGAAAAATTCAGTCGTTTCAGCTTCTCTTTTGGGATCCTTTAAGGTAAAAGGGCAACTGGGCAGGTATTTCTTTTAACTGTACGTTATATGTTTTTCTCGTTTCTTTCTACTCGTTTTATTGAGTTCAATTCACCTTGGCATGTTTTTTATTCTCTTAATTATTGATTTGTTAGTATTTTTGAGAATTAATGATGATAATTGATCTATTAGGAGTATAGCCTAGAGAAAGAGCCAGCCAATTACAAAGCATAAGAAGCTATTACTGAAAGACTGCAGAAGCCTACATTAATGGTTGCATGATTTTTTCCTGTAACCAATCTTCTCTGTNTGCTCTGTTAGATTCGGGTAAATAGAAGCACTAGGATGTTATTTATGTAAATATATAATTTTGGCGTTGAATTCAAAATTGACCAAATTTATTTTACATCTGCGTGATGTACAATCTGCAGGAAAAATTCAGTCGTTTCAGCTTCTCTTCTGGGATCCTTTAAGGTAAAAAGGCAACTGGGCAGGTATTTCTTTTAACTGTACGTTATATGTTTTTCTCTTTTCTTTCTACTTGTTTTATTGAGTTCAATTCACCTTGGCATGTTTTTTTTTCTCTTAATTATTGATTTGTTAGTATTTTTGAGAATTGATGATGATAATTGATCTATTAGGAGTATAGCCTAGAGAAAGAGCCAGCCAATTACAAAGCATAAGAAGCTATTACTGAAAGACTGCAGAAACCTACATTAATGGTTGCATGATTTTTTCCTGTAACCAATCTCCTCTGCTGTTGACCGTTGAGGAAAATTAAAAGAGTTCAAGTTGTTTTCCTAGATATGTCAACTTATGGATTTCATGAATCTGAGTTTCCTTGTATGGTTAGGATCTTCTGGACCTTATTAGCTAGAGGCCTGTATATGGTGCTGGGGTTAATATCACGTTTATTCTTTTCACATGTAATTCTATACGTTATTGTAATTTGTCCAGGTAGTGGTTTTACTCGTTCTTAGGAGGCCTGGTCAGGCATTCAATTCTTTTTCTTATTAAACATTTGCTGAGGCAGTTGAGGTAATCGAGTGATATTATCCCTAATTTTTTTAAGGGTAGGTTAGGTATTTGATTTTAAAAATATGGAGTATATTCATCATATTTATGATAAATAGCTTCATTTTATTGCCATCCATTGAATCATTCTGCAAAGTTTTTTTTTTTTTTTTTTTTAATTGGTGTTTGAAAGTCGTTAAAAGTGCTTTATCAGTTTTTGTTGGAATGTAGAAGTCCTTAATCTCTCAGGGAAAAGTTATGAAATTGAAGTGAAGGATTAGAATGGCAAGAGACAGAGGTATCTGAGGAAGAAATAGTTGTTAAGTGATAGAATCAGAGATATAAATGAGGAAAAAAGTGGGAGAGAATATTCAATTAATTTTTATTACAAATATTCAACCATAAGGCTCATATATATAGGGAAATAGGTTTCTCCTAATTTACAATCTTACCCAACATATCTAGCCTAAACATGGAATATAAATAATTCTAAAATAAGCATAAATAGGAAGAGAATAAAATACTAATCAAGAAGTTTCCCAAATTGTCTCCAATTAATCCATCCATCCCTCCTTTGACTATTTGTTGGGAACCATGGTATCTAGGTTCTTGACTTCAGACTCAGTGAAAAACATCTCTTTGATTTTAAGAATTTCGCTTTCATCATCACCAATAAGAATTATGTTATTCACTTATACTATCAGTGCAACAATCTTATCTTCATGAGTGTATTTTATGAACAATGTATGATCAACCTGACATTGATAATATCTATTAGATATCATAGTTTTAGCAAACCTTTCAAATCATATGCTTGGTGATTACTTAAGGCCATAAAAAGAATTCTTGAGATTGCATACTAGGTGTTGCCTTAAATCATTCTCAAGTCCTTGTGTTATGTCTATGTACATCTCTTCTTTAAGATTCCTATTCGGAAAAATATTTTTATGTCAAGTTGATGTTGTCTCCATTCTTTGTTAGTTTCTACTGGAGTAATCTTATGGTATTCAGTTTTGCAATTAGTGTAAATGTTTCTCGATTGTCAATCCCATAGAATAGAGTGACCACGATCAACTTCGTACTTGATGTTGAATACCCATTTGCATCCAACTGGCCTCATATCTTGAGAAGTTTAGTAATAATTCATGTGCCATTATGCTTTAGTGCTTGAATCTCGTTTTCAGCTGTTTTCTTTTTTCTGAATTTTAAGAGTTTCATGAATGACTTTAAGAATCTACATATTATTAAGTAAAAACTTTATATGATGAGATTGCTTCCCACAAGCAACATACTTCTGAATAGGATATTTAGTACAACTTTCTTGTCATCAGAATCAATAGAGGAAGGTGATAACTCTTAAGTCTAGACTCCTCACCTAAAATTTTAGGTGAGTGTGGACTCGATTTTTGGCTTGAGCAATTCTGTTTTGTAAGTTGTTATGCACCTGCTCAAGATTTTTCTTCCTTTTTGTGTCAACACAAATTTTTTTGTTATGAACTTCAGGTTGGGTTTGTTGGATATTTTCATGCAGTGGTGTTTGAAGGATAAAAGGAGTAGCTGGAAGAGGGGTATGTTGTGAGGCAGTGTAGGTTTCATTAAGTGTATCCCAAAATTGATTTTCATTTGCAGTCCCCCTTTAAACATCAGATTGGAAATAGTATGATTGATTTTAAAAAAAATGTGGCATCCATAGAGTTGTAGTATTTTATGGTAATATGTGAGTAACACTTATAACCATTTTGTTGGAGGCATGCCCAAGGAAAATATACTTGATGTATTTGGGGTCAAATTTTATGCGGTTTGGGAAATGGATGTGAACACATCATACACACCAAAAAAATTTAAGTAGTATAGTAGAAGAGAAAGTTCTGATGTGGGGATAATTATCCATTAAGACATGAAATGGTGTTTTGAAATTAAGTTTCTGGCTAAGCATTCAATTGATAAGGTATGTTGCAGTAAGAACTGCTTCCCAACAAAAATATTTTTGAACTTGATGAGATATCATAATTGAGTGGGATCTCTCAAGAAGCTGTATGTTTTTTTCTCTCAGCTATGTCATTTTGTTGTGGGGCATTAATATATGAACTCATATTAATGATTCTATTTTTTAAAAGATTGGATTCAAGGATGGAGTTGAAATATTTCTTTGCATTATTAGTTTTCATGATTTGAATTTTGTATTAAAATTGAGTTTGAATCATGTCATGGAAGGTTTTGAAGATTCGAGTCGTTTCAAATTTCTTCTTTATTAGAATTATCCACATGGTTCTAGTAAGATAGTCAATGAATGAGGCAAATTATCTAACCCCATTTAGGGTTCTTATTTTTGAAGGTCCCCAAATATAATCTATGGATGATTAAAAAATAATGTTAGGGTTTGTGCTGGGTCATGAGATAAACATTTCTAGTGTGTTGGACAAGTTGATAAATCTCACATTGATAAATATTAAATTTTTTTATTGATAAACAAATGGGGATGAAAACTGTACAACGTAATTGAAAATATGATGACTTGGGCGACAATGTTATAACATTAATTTTTTCCAACAGATAGAGACTTAACAGATTCAGAGACTTGAGAAAATAATGGAGATAGGACCACTTATGCTTTTAAGATAAAGACTTTCATAACAGATTCAGAGACTTGAGAAAATAATGGAGGTGGGACTATTTATGCATTTCATCGCCGTCAATAACCTTCCCTGAATTCATCATTTTAACTTCACAATAATTTACAAAAAATTAAGTTATATATTTCATATCATGATTAAGCTTACTTATTGAAATTAAATTATAGTCAAACTGTGGAACATATAAAATAGAGGAAAGAGTAATATACCAAGAGAACTCTACAACTCATTTTTCAATATTTTTTTAGTGTGATCCATCAACAAGTTTGACAAATCTAAATGTTTAAGCCTCTTGATAGTTGACTCGAGCATTGATGTCTCTAGTCATTTGATCAGAAGCTCATAAATCTATGATCCAAGATCTAAATATCTCATTACTGGCAAGATGGGAGAATGATATATTACCTTGATTTGTTATGAGGCTGGAATGATATTCTGAATTACTCTTGAGGAATTTTTTCGGCACTTCAAACTGTTCGTTGGTGAATGGATTAGCTGACACTTAAGATGTGGTAGCAACATTAACCTTGCTCTCATTATCTTTCCTTTCATGTTTAGATTTTCAATCTGCAGACATTCCATGGAGTTTCCAACATTTGTCTTTGAGGTGCCCAATTTTCTTGTAATAGTCACATGTGGGACGCTTCTTCTTGAACTTTGAGTAATGAGAAGAATTATGAGAGTACAGAACTGAGCTTTCGACACTTGGTGAACTCCCATTTCCAGTCATCATAAGCCTTTTTCTACTCTCTTCTCTTCCAACTTCAGCAAAAGCTCACGGGTCAATAAAACAATCTTTATTCCCATGATTCTCCCTCTCACTTTCATTTAATTCCTTTGTCCCATTTGATAGTTTTGTTCTTCTCGATGATGGTTTTATGCACCACGACATCATGTAGGCATTCCCACATATATGTCTCAAACCTATCAAATTGTAGCTAATACCTCGACAAGGTATTGAATTATTGGGTAACACTTAGTTCTCCTTGACGGAGGTTATGTAGTTTGGTTTCATTCTCAAACAATTCTAATATTCTCAGTGTTGGAATAAGTTTCTCTTGCAACCTCCCATATTTCTTTGGTTGTTCTTTAGAGCTAGAAATTTTCTCCTACTTCAGTGGTCATTGGGTTGAATAGCCAAGACATAACCATATAATCTTGAATTTTTCATGTGCAATGGTTAGGAATAGTGAGCTCAAGAATTGTGTTCTCTCCTGTAAGATGTTCATCTTTTCCCTTTTCACAAATGTACATAAATATAAATTGGGATCATTGAAGGAAGTTATGGCAATTGAGTTTATAGTTTGCGATGAAGAAAGATAGTTCAGAGGCTGTTAGGATAGACTTTCGAGTCTCTGATTCAAAACTAACATCCGGAGTAGAACTAGATGTCTTTGTTTCGTACTTGGTCATGAACCTTAGCTAGCTGCAGGGATGATTCCAGTTTTGGACTGTCGCTGGAGAGGCTCTAACGGCTGTAGGAGAGAGCAGAGGAGAGCTTGCAGGTTGAAAGAGAGCTATGTTTTGTTTCCTTGCTTCTTACTGTAACATAACAATGCAGACAAATGGGATGATCACAGCGACGCAAACGAAGTCGGGCAATGCACGATGCTTAATTGTGTTGCAGGATGAATGCAACACAGACAGAGCTGACAAGCATTTCAAATGAGGCAGATGAGTGATGCAGTTGCACGGTTTGAACGTCACAGACAATGCCTATGAACGAATAAGCGATCTAGATGACACAGACGCATGATACAAATGCTTGATTCAACCGATGCCAATGAACAATTTCAACGATGGAGATGAAGCTCTGATACCATATAAAAAAACGTTGGATGGAATATTCACTTAATTCTTATTACAATATTTAACCATAAGGTTACATATATAGGAAAATAGGTCTCTCCCAATTTACAATCTTATCAAATATGTCTAGCTAAACATGGAAATGAAATAATTTTGAAATAAATGTAAATAGGAAGGGAATAAAAAACTAATCAAGGAGTTTCCCGAATTGTCTCAAATTAATCCATCCATTCCTCCTTGGATGGTCGGTCTGGGCCCATCATGGAAAGGAGGTAGATCCTCCTAGATTTCTACAATAATGATAAGGAATTGTGTATTGTTGTTGTAGGTAATATTTGATTGGCACAGTTCTACTGTCTGCAACTTTTGATAACAAATATAAAAAAAGAGTAGGATAATTAGAGCTTAACATGTTAGCCTAGGATATGGTCATGACACTTTTTTTTTCTTTAATGCCACTAAAGTTTTCTGGCCTCGATCAAAATTGGGTGATTAGATTATTTTGTTTTTGACATTTTTATTATTTTGGAACTTAAGTTGATGATTCTCAACAGTGGTAGCTTGGTCCCAGATGTTCAAAAACTCGTATGAACTTCTATGTACTTTATTCATTGTTTTTGTTATGAAACTCGCTGTATGAAGTCTTTAGCATTTAAAAGGTAATTTCCTAAATGCATTGATTTAGAAACCAGTTTATGCTACTATCATGAATTTTTACGTTCAGAACACATGAAGAACTTTATTGAATAAATTTGAGTTTTAATCCCTAATGAAGCCTATTCCTCTTTCATATAGCTCTATCATTTCCTTTATTTGTGAATCAGGATAACTATACATGTTACAGCACAGACTCGAGTATAGGCAATGTAATTGCTTCTGATAAAGATGTTCCTGCAGAACATCACCACCATAGAATCACAGCTCCCTACACCACTCTCATCCATTCTATAAGATTCTAGATCTTTTTTTTATAATATGTGTTCTGTATTCTGTGTTGTATCGTTGGAATGGAATGATGGGAAAATAGGTGCTGCAGTCTCAGGTTTCTGTTTTCTTCTTCTTCTTTGCATTTCTGATTTTTGCTTCCTCCTTTCTTGATTATTTCATGGTATTAGAGCTATAGCACAACTACAAAGGAAGATTCCGCCTCATCCAACGTCAATGACGCCATGGCATCTCTCCAACTGTCACTATCCGGTGCCGGCATTCTCCCATCTCTAAATTGTTTTATGTCTAACATTAAAGCGGTGGTCACCATTTCTCTCTCCACAAATAACTATCCTATTCAGAGATCTCAGATCCTTAAAATTGGTGAAGGCAAATGGTTTTCTAGGGTTCTTTGATGGTTCAATCAAGCAACCCCAATCCCACACACCGAATCAAGTAGCCTCTTTCCCAATCTCGATTACAACACCTGGATGTTAGTAGATGAGAATATGGCCGTTGCTATATCTTGTACCATCTCTGCCACTATTTTGCCTTATGATTTGCAACTGGATAGCTGCTTGGATATTTGGAAAACGCTGGAAAAAAAGCTGCAAGCTACAAATCGATCCAAAGTGATCCAGCTAAAAAATGAACTTCACAATGTCTTGATGAAAAATCAGATTATGAATCGGTACCTTACACAAATCAAGTCACTTGTCGACAACATTGACGCAGTTGAAACCGCCGTCAACACTGAAGATATTATACTCTACGCCCTCAAGAGGCTTCATGCAACCTATTACGACTTTAAAACAGCAATAAGAACTCAACCACATCATTTTGATCTCGAAGATCTCTATTCTCTTATCTTCAGTGAAGAAATCAAAATAACCAACGACCACCCTGTCATTCAACATTCCAATCCTCAATTGGCTCTCTACACTCAAAGAGGGAAGGGCAAATATTCGTACAAGGGTAAAAGCAGTAATATCAATTTCGGCTACAAGGGTGCTCATGATTTCACAACCAAACAATCGACTCCTTGACAACCAAGTGTAAATGGATCAATCTACTGTCAAATTTGCAATAAACTCGGACATTTAGCTCTTGAATGTTGGCACAGGCTCAACGCTAACTATCAACCAATTAGGCCTCCACCCTCTACAACTCTCTTTACATCATCCACCACCAACCCTGATTGGTACTTGAACATAGGCGTTACAAGCCATTTGACTACATCACTGTATCAACTTCAAGCAACTGAATCATGTAAAGGTATCCATCAAATTCCCATGGGGAATGCNACCCTCTATGTTTAAATCATCCAAAAGTCCTCATTAAGATTAAAATTACTCATTTTTCCGTTTGATTGATCCGAAATTTTGATCAAGTCACGAGAATCTAAAATGATCATTTTGCCCTTGGGACTCTTCATTTTATAACTCATTAAGCATAATTCAAATGACTTTGAAAATTTTAAAGTACCCTGTCAATAGGGCAATTAAAACATCAGAGGAAAAAATGTATTTTTTCAAATTTTAATTTAATTATATAATTATCTTAACTTAGAAAATAAGATTTTAAACATTAATTTATTTAATTAATCAAAATAAATATTTTATTTATGGGAAAAATATTAGAGGTTCATCTAGGTCAGAGAAACAATTAAGCAAAATTCTATGATTTTTTAAATTAAATTTTAATTTAATTTTATAAATATTTATTGATTTTTAGTGATTTAATTCAACCGAAAATATGTTTTAATTACAAAAAAATTATTTTTTATATTTTTATTAAGCCTCTCTGAGTCTAGAAAACTCAGAAGAATAAATTTTATATTTTTGTGATTTCTTAATTTATTTATAATAATTATTTTAATGGGAAAAATAAAAAATATATATTTTAGGCCTTTAAAAAGTTATTTTTAACTTAAAAAGATTGAGAAAAAAAATTTAATGAGTCTCAAGTGATAAGGAAACCATTAGGCAAACTTTGAAACATCTTTTTTTTTTTAATTTTTAATTATTTTCAATTTAAAATATAGTTAAAAGATTGAAGTATTCACTCCAAAATAATTTTTATTTTTTCTAAGTGCCCTGATCACAAGAAACCCATAAAATCACTTTTCATAATTTCCTAAGTGTATTTAATTTAATATAATTACTTTCGTACAAAAATATAATTTTTCTGATAAAATCAACTTTAGTGCTCAAACTTAACAATTAAATTTCAAATTTTTACAGTGAGTCAACATGAATTTTCTACACAATATGTAATTGATTTTATTAATTTTTTATTAATTATTAATTTAAATAAATTAATATAAGATAAAAACATTTAATTAAATATAGAAATGCACAAAAAATATTCAAACAATCATGGTATTTTTTCTAAGCTCCTCTGACCACAAGAAACCTACTAAAATTCATCTCATAATTTTCCAAGTGATATTTCAATTTATATAATTATATTAAGCCAAAGTAGCCTTCCAAACTTGAAAATTAGGGTTACAAACATAGGGATGCTATCTGCCATTGGAAAAATCAAAGAACATCTCCTATGTCCTGGAAAACAAATCCTAAAAATCTCTAGCTTTGGTGAGTAATATTTAATCACAATAAATTAAAACACCACAGAGAGTATTTAATTAATTAAAAATCAGAGAGTCAACAAATAATTTTTTATTTTTGGTCCAGATTATTCTCCTCTGTTCACTGAGCAAGAGGGTATTTTTATTTTATTTTAATGATTTTTCTATGCAAAATTATGGATTTTCTAAAATATGGAATTTAATTAAATCAAAAAATCCCTAATTTCCTACTTATCCACGGCGGCGCCATCCTCATTCGCTCCAAAGCCTCCACATAGCGCTCCGCCATTCGACGTCGCTAGACATCTCAGCGCCTCGTCAGCCCGCGGTCTTGTTCCATCTATCTGTCCGGCACAATCCAAAACGTTCATTTGATACACGCAAAAATGGACGACATCCATTCATCATCCCCAATCTTCCTAACCCGAGAGCCTTTAAACTTCAAACCATAATATCTTTCTCGATACTCAACTATATCACATGTGGTTTGTTCTTACACTTTCATCTACTCAAGACGAATACATACATATGGTTACAATGCTATAAAATACAATTTATACGAATGGAGAATCAAATTAAGCTCGATTTAGGGTGAGAGCTCAATACCTTTGTCTGAGAAGGGTGGCCTCAATTAGATGGTTGGAGAAGCTTCAGTGGAGTCCATAGAACATTGAAATGAGTTCCTGGGCTATGGTGAATTTTTTTATTATGATTTCGACCAAAGCCAATTTTAGGTGTTGGTCTAAAGCTAGGTTAGAGGCTCTCTATGATGGGGCTTTTGTGGGGGATCAACTCCTCTCACTCTGGAATGCTATGTTCACAATTATTTGGACTTTGGTAGACTGTGGAGGTGTGGGGAATTATGTTTTGGTTTTGGTAAGGAATTGGCCTGAGAAATTAACTTAAGGCAGTGCATTTGGATGACTGAAAATAGTGAGCTTTCACTCAGGGAGGTTTGGAGAAGCTCTGGTGAGATTTTGGCAGAGTTTCCCCTAGGTTTCAGGCACTCTCTCTGACCGCGAAGAGCTCAATTTATAGTCATGGCCACTAGGCTGAGCTCAGGAGGGGCTGGTGGGTACAATGGAGAGGTGAGGTGGAAGGTTGATTGACACAAGTGACCAATCAGGCCTTGACACATTGGCTAGGTTCAATTGGAGGTATGGTGGCCCTCAGTTTGGCTCCTCTGACGACTAGGGTGGCTGGTCTGGCCTGAGCTAGTGGTTAAGTAGTCAGGGGAGCCACTGAGCAGTCTTAATGGTAATTAATTGGATTGGTGATAGGTTTTAACAATGATCTCCTTGGCTTTGTCTTTTTAGGAAACAAATCCTTTAATTTAGGGAACCTTTGATCCATGGATCATATAGGGTGGGCTAGATGTGTCTAGTCTGGTCACTAGAGTCTACTTGGTGTCTCTAGTGGTCTTAGGTTGACCAAGTTGGCTAGATTTGATTATGTTTGGGTCATGGGTCAATTTTCGGTTCAAATTGAGCTAGGTTGGGCTAGTCATGACATTGAACGCAATTGATTGATCAAGATGATGTAGATGACTACCACAAGGAGTTTAGAAAAGGTTTGGAGTGATTTTGAATTTATTTGGAGGTTCAAATTGAAGGATTTTAGCTCATGGTCAATTTTGGGGTGTTGGGTTAAACTTCGGTTTGAGTTGGGCTAGAGTTTGGCTATGGCCCAATTGATGGTTCAATTTAATTTGGGTGACTGTCATGAAGAGTTTTGGATATCAATTGGGTGGAATTTCAGGGTTATGGAGTTCGATTTGGTGGAATTTGTGGGCATGACTAATTTGGGGCAAAAATTAGGGGTTTTGGTCTATGTTGATTTTGAGTGAAATTGAGGCTTGACCAAGGCCAATTGAAAATTCAATTTGATGTGGAGAAGTGTTGTAATATGTTTATGATGCAAAATTGGGCAATTGGATAGATTTGAGGTTCAATTTGGAGAGATTTTTGCCTAGGGTGAAATTGGGGCTTTCTTATTTGGGTTAAAATTAGATTCAAATGTGCGTCAATAAGGCTTAAATTTGGCTTCAATCAAGCTTGGACATGATGAATTTGAGTTTAGAATTGTAATTGGGGAAAATTGGGATCAAATTGGTGGACATTGGGGGTGAATTGACATAATTGGGCTTTTAAGCGCAATTTGAAGCTTTTGATCAAAATGGGTCAAATTAATCTCATTGAAGTGGTTAAAATTGATTTTAGGGAAATTTGAAATGATTTCGAAGATTTTGGGACAATTTGGGTCATCAAGGGTATTTTGGTAATTTTGGAAAAATGAGGGGTATTTTGATAATTTTGAAAATTTTGGGGTGTTTTGGTCAATTTGGGTAGTTTCAAATTGTTTGATATGATTTTTAAACATGTTTGGGTATTTTGGTTAATTTTGAGAATTTTGATCAATTCTTGGGTTTCAATAGATTTTGAAGATTTTGGGACAATTTGGGTCATCAAGGGTATTTTGATAATTTTGACAAAATGAGGGGTATTTTGATAATT
This sequence comes from Phalaenopsis hybrid cultivar, assembly GCA_002079205.1. NCBI lineage: Eukaryota > Viridiplantae > Streptophyta > Magnoliopsida > Asparagales > Orchidaceae > Phalaenopsis > Phalaenopsis hybrid cultivar. Next base: position 19,538 of record JXCR01086113.1, on the reverse strand, counting down.
TTGAAAATTTTGGGGTGTTTTTGTCAGTTTGGGTAGTTTCAAATTGTTTGATATGAATTTTAAACATGTTTGGGTATTTTGGGTAATTTTGAGAATTTTGATCAATTCTTGGGTTTCAATAGTAATTTGGTAAATTGGGTAGATTTGGGCGGAAAATGCTAAGTTCGGTATTTTGGTAAAATTGGCAAGTCAACACCCTACTTGAGCCATGGATCAGTAGAATTCCCTAACTTGGGTCCTTCATGTACTGGTCTTAGCTAAAACCTAACCTAGGGCTAGTGGGTATATGAGATCATCTACATGAGTCTCTTAAATTGGCAAAGGACCAAAGCTAAGTAGGTTTGGGTCTAAGGTTGTGAGTGNCCAAAGCTAAATAGGTTTGGGTCTAAGGTTGTGAGTGGAAGTGTAATGTGCAAGTGTGTGCGTGAAACAAGTAAGACCACACCACCAGAGGGTTAACCTTAAGGCCAAGTAATCCTATGGGGACTCCCCTTGACCTTCCCCACATTGACCCCACATATTAAGTGCTAGAGGTTATGACCAATTTGTGGAACCTCAAGTTGAGCAAAGAAGAGTTTAGAATTTCTAATGGTGAAGGTTCATTTTTAATCCTCTAGAAATAGTCAACGGAAAAGTTCAATGGCTGGACCCTAGGCTACTAAGGAGGAAACAATAAACCTCAACCAAAAGTGAGGTCAACACCTTAAACCTTGGAGTTAGCACTACAACAAGGAGCTTGGAGCAGACTTTTCGGGCAGTATGATGAGGTCACAACTAATAAAAGAACATCTTCGAGAGAAGAAATGAGGTCTACTTCAACTAAACCTTTCCTTGTTTAAACAATGAGCCTTAGGATTGGGAGGTTGTCTGTCTAGTACGACATAAATTCTAACATTATCCTTAAGTTTTGCACAATCATGTTATATAATATAAGTCCTAAATCATTTAAGATTTTGGGATTGTCATTTGGTATGACATTAACCGTCCTACTTCCAAGATTTTTACATGATCAAATATCATATACATATAAGCTCTAAGTAATAAGAATGGTAGGATGAAACATAAAATAATATCATCTTAAATATTGAAACCAAACCATAGGATAGTTTGGGAAGGTCATAGATTTCTCCTCGAGATTTGTGACATCCCCTGCTTCTCGTTTCTTTAGATTCCTAACATAATATCCTTTTTGATCTACTCTCATTTGTTTTTTTCTATGTTCAGTCATGAAAATTAAATTTTGAAATCTTGAAGAAAAACACCTAAGATTATTATCGAGAGTTTTCTTAAGTGATTTCGGTCGCTTATAATGTAATTAATTATAGAAGCTTGCCTCTGTAGGGAACTAAATAACTCAGGTAATATAACCTTACTTTATTCTTATATTGGATAGGGGAATTTTTTAGCCAAGACATAAAAAGAGTCCCAGACCAAACGAATTTCATAAATTCTTTAATTTACGTAATCGAGCCCCACCAACAAGAAATGTATCTATTCCTTGAGATAGGTGTCTTATTATGGTGTGGTGTTCGGTTATCTAAGCTATTAATTATGTGAGGTATCTTTGTCTTATTTTCAAAAATCAAAATATTATTGAAAAAAACAAAATTATATGTATATTAAATTAAAATCATTTTCAAAATTAAATTGAACTAATCTGCGGTCGACATTTTCTTAAATATTTCTTTTTCCATCTTTATAAGCAGAATTGCATATGTTTTGATGCAAAGTTAAATTTTGTATGATAAATAAGTTAACAACATTTATCCCTATTCTGATCAATTTATAGAATGTGGAATGAAATATATATGAGCATTGTACATCTGTTTTTTAAGAATTATTTATGGACTTTCACTACATATGCATCCACTAATTTTACTTAGACGATTTGCTTGCTACTGTCTCCTCTTCAATGTAGAGTAATAGTTTAGAGGGAGAATGTTGAACATTGCTTCCTTTTTTAGTTTTTCTGAAATTTTTATAAATGGAATTACATATATTTTGTTGTACATTTGATATTTTCTAGATAGATAAATTAGCAGTATACTTACTTGTTATGATTAATCAATAGAAACAATGAAATGAAATATATATGAGCATTGTTCATCTGCTTATTTTTATTTTTTTTTGTTTATTTTCTTTTCATGGCTATATATGAGTATTGTTTTATAAGTTATCTAAAAAATTTTGTTGGTCAAATTGTTTGGTCTTGCCTCCTCAAGATAAAGTAACCTTTTGGGAGAAATATGTTGAGCATTGCTTTTTTTTAGTTTTTTTGAGAATTTTATAAATATAATTGCATATGTTTTCTTGCACTGTTAAAACTTGTGTGATGGATAAGTTAGCAGCATCTTTGAATGTTCTGATCAATCAGTACAAGAAATGAAATGAAATATAAATGAGTATTGTTCAAGTGAGCAAGCATAATTTTTTTTATTATATTTTTTTTCCATGGATACACAAGCACTTGTTTTCAGTTTCTTTGAGAAATTTTGTTGGTTGAAATGATTGCTCTTACCTCCTCATTAGTGTAAAATAACATTTTGGGGAGACAATGTTGAGTAATGCTTATTTCTTTAGTTTTACTTAGGCTTTTATAAATATAAATGCAAATGTTTTGTTGCAATTTTGAAGATTGTGTGATAGAAAAATTAGCAGCATATTTTCTTGTTTTTATCAATCAGTAGAAGCAATGAAATAAAATATATGTGAGCATTATTCAAATGTGTGAGCAGAATTTCTTTTAATTATCTTTTTCCTTGGCTACATAAACACTAGTTTCTTTGACAACTTTTGTTGGTCGAATTAATTGCACTTACCTCNATTATTCAAATGTGTGAGCAGAATTTCTTTTAATTATCTTTTTCCTTGGCTACATAAGCACTAGTTTCTTTGAAAACTTTTGTTGGTCGAATTAATTGCACTTACCTTCTCCTCATTATACAATAACGTTTCAGGGAGAAAATGTTGAGACTTGCTTCTCTTCTTTTAATTCTACTGAGGCTTTTAGAAATAGAATTGCATAAGCATTAATGTAAAGATGAATTTTACAATATAGATAAGTTAACAACATCTTTACTAATCTTGATCAAGCCGTAGAAGCTATGAAATAAAAATATGAGCATCATTAATCTTTTTATTTCGAAATTTATTTTTATTTATTTTATTTTCATGGTTGTATGTGCACTGCTTATGTTTTTCTGAAAATTTTTGTTGGTCAAATTGCTTGCTCTTCCCCCTCAATATAGAGTAGCATTTTAGGGTAAGAATTTTGATCACTATTTTCTTTTATTTTTTAGTTCTGCCGAGACTTTTAAAAATGAAATTTTTTAGATTCATTGAGATAAGTTGGTAGTCTCTTCAAGCCATGGAATGAAATATAATTGAGCATTTTTAATTCTATTTCTTTCATAATTTATATGTATTTATCATGCATATGCATTCATTGAGGTTATGTGTCGGATATCAATAAGGAGACATTATTCAAATGTTATTTAGAGCGATGATGGAAAATAACTATCAAATGGCTCACGAACACCANCTTGATCAAGCCGTAGAAGCTATGAAATAAAAATATGAGCATCATTAATCTTTTTATTTCGAAATTTATTTTATTTTCATGGTTGTATGTGCACTGCTTATGTTTTTCTGAACATTTTTGTTGGTCAAATTGCTTGCTCTTCCCCCTCAATATAGAGTAGCATTTTCGGGTAAGAATTTTGATCACTATTTTCTTTTATTTTTTAGTTCTACCGAGAATTTTAAAAATGAATTTTTTTAGATTCTTTGAGATAAATTAGTAGTCTCTTCAAGCCATGGAATGAAATATATTTGAGCATTTTTAATCTATTTCTTTCATAATTTATATGTATTTCTCATGCATGTGCATATGCATTCACTGAGGTTATATGTTGGATTTCAATATGGAGACATTATTCAAATGTTATTTAGAGCGATGATGGAAAATAACTATCAAATGGCTCACAAACACCCATTGTCAATTTTAAATTGATGAGGTTATTTTCTCATAGATACTAACTGTCGCTAGAGAACACGTTCAAGTGCTTGTTTGATTTGGGAAAATGATGATTATGAATGGAATCTTATCTGGTTAAGTGGTCTCACTAAGCTCTAATTATTACCCCGATGACCCGATTTGGCCAGCGCGATAGAAAAAAAAACTAGTTATCAATATCTTATCTAGCATCTAATATGAGGGTTTGCATTAGAATATGCATATGCAAAACAAGTATACAAAAATTTATAAATGATACGGATGAGCAATGCTTATATATATTTAATTACATAGCTTCTACTGGTTGACCAACAAAGTATATGTAATTTCATTTCTAAAAGTCTTAGCGTAGCTATAAAAAGAAACAGTGCTCAACATTTTTCCCCAAATATTACTCTACACTGATGAGTATGGAAGAATAAGCAATTCAAAAAAAAATATTCTCAGAGAAACTGTAAAGCAATGCTTATATATTTATCCATGTTGAGATATATTGAGGCGGAGTAGATGTTGTTAACCTATCGAAAATGAATCTCGAGATTTAAATGACCTTTTAACTTTTGATATTTTGTGGACCTTTTGGATGCTTGGTTTCCATTTACGGTGATGCTTTCAGAGTAAGATTTGTTGGGCACGTTGCATATTTCTTGTGAAATGTATAGTAGAGCAATGATGGAAGAAACATAACAAAAGGTTCAGTAAATTATTAATTATGAAAAAAATGCAAATTTGACACATATACTACTTGTCTTTATGCTTGGAGAACACAATTAGTGATACTCAATGAAGCTATTTTTGATATCTATGAATTGATTCTGAGCTCTACTTTTACTTCTTATTTGTCATATTTTTGTTTTAGGCTCATGTGTTGTTATTTTACATGTTAAATTATGTTGATATATTTCTTATTTTCTTACTTAGACATCAGAAGGGTAAGCAAAAAGAAGGTGGGATATCCGCTATTTGAGATAAGGAGACAGATAATTTTGTGAGATTTATGTTTAAGAGAGATATAAAAGAGCAATAGATCAACCGCACATTTCAATAAAGAATGATGGCAAAATATAACAATACACTTTTAAGAACTAGTAGACTATGCAACAAAACTCGACTGGAAAACAAAATGTGAAAGACTTAAGAAGGACTGGAAATTAAGGAAGGAGCTAAAGAGGGGCCACTAGTTTAAGATGAGACTCTATTAGAAAACAATTGATACACTTAAGGAGTATTGGCAAGAGAAAATTTCAATAAGTAGAACATCATACATTAAATATTGCTTTATTTAAAATTCTGATTCTTAGAAATCAAGATTATCAATTGTAGGTTTTCCTGAATACATAAAAAGATTGACTTGTTGGCTCTGACTCGGAGCTGGAGGAGAAGGTAGATACTATGTTTCTTGGTGTTGCAACAACAGGGGTANACATCATACATTAAATATTGCTTTATTTAAAATTCTGATTCTTAGAAATCAAGATTATCAATTGTAGGTTTTACTGAATACATAAAAAAATTGACTTGTTGGCTTTGACTCGGAGCTCGAGGAGAAGGTAGATACTATGTTTCTCGGTGTTACAACAATAGGGGTCAACGTCTAGGCTACAACAGAAGAGCCAACCCCTAATTTAGATGAGCCTGAATGTGCTCGTTCCAATGAGGTCTACAAGGAACACCTAAATGAAAAAGATCAAGGGGAGTTTAGTCACTCCAAGCAACTTGAACCCTCGACACAAAAAAAGAATAAGAAAATAAAAGTTGGGGTAGCTCATTTATCTCAGTCGATAACACAGTTGGTGAGAAGTTGCACCAATATTACTTCAAGTGCCCTCACTTCTCTCCATGCATGCCCAGCAATGACAGATATTTTCAAGCTACTCGACTCAATCCTAGAAATNAAAGATCAAGGGGAGTTTAGTCACTCCAAGCAACTTGAACCCTCGACACAAAAAAAGAATAAGAAAATAAAAATTGGGGTAGCTCATTTATCTCAGTCGATAACAAAGTTGGTGAGAAGTTGCACCAATATTACTTCAAGTGCCCTCACTTCTCTCCATGCATGCCCAACAATTACAGATGTTTTCAAGCTACTCGACTCAATCCTAGAAATTTTGATGACATGCTTCTCTACATACTTACCGTAAAACTTCTAGATGATAGAAACAAGTGAGAGGTCATCTTCAAGTTGCTCCCTGAATGAAGGATTCCTTACCTCCATTATATTTTAGTGAGTCAGACTAGTTAGATGATGTGCACATCTTTTTTTTAACTCATTGCTACTATAGCAGAGTAACTATTTATAGTATTTGACATTTATATTATAAACTATGGCATGTGGGTATTATTTCAGACATTTCATTATTTGTGTATTTCCAAAGTTAAACTACTTGCGCGCAGGTTAAGCTTTTACTTGCATTGACAATAAAATATTTTTTGAAATAAGCTTAACATTATTCTTTTAAACAAATAGAATAGCNTGCTCCCTGAATGAAGGATTCCTTACCTCCATTATATTTTAGTGAGTCAGACTAGTTAGATGATGTGCACATTTTTTTTTAACTCATTGCTACTATAGCAGAGTAACTATTTATGGTATTTGACATTTATATTATAAACTATGGCATGTGGGTACTATTTCAGACATTTCATTATTTGTGTATTTCCAAAGTTAAACTACTTGCGCGTAGGTTAAGCTTTTACTTGCATTGACAATAAAATATTTTTTGAAATAAGCTTAACATTATTCTTTTAAACAAATAGAATAGCAAAAAAAAAAAAAGATCACAGAGATAGTTGAGCAAGTGACAATCATTATCAATATAATTTGTCTGATTCATGAGTACTCTCAGAGACATTTGTAAGACACATTGTGTCTCATCATCATTAGTGGGTGACAAATAATTTGGTGAACAAACNCTCTCAGAGACATTTGTAAGACACATTGTGTCTCATCATCATTAGTGGGTGACAAATAATTTGGTGAACAAATGGAAGCTCATCCATGTTGGATTTACAGTATGTTCTGGAAGTCAAAAGCTATTTTATGTGATTTATTAGATGAATAGCAATTCTAATATAATTTGCATGGATCTTCGTAATTTGCATCTTAAGAAGTCTTAATTATCACACTCTTTATTATGCCACACAATGAGTTCATTTATGTTGCTTCTGAGTGATTCCAAAACTCTAAAGAGATGATCAACAGGCATTTCCACGTTGGGGTTAACTCTTTAGTTTAAAATGATTACGAACATCATGAAATCACTAGACCCATCTTTTGCTCAAAACATCTCATAAAATTTGTAGCGTTCTGAGGAATATGTCATTTTTTAGGTATTGATCTTACTCTCTATTCGTACTTTAATAAATTAAAGAAAATTTATAAATAGCTTATATTTTCTCATTTTTTTTATAATAAAAACTGCATCAAAGCAATTGATGGAACGTAAGTTGACGCACGCGTAAGGAATGAGAAAAAGATTACCTATGTCGGTAGTTGTTGAGTTGCTACATAGAATATTAGCAGTATGTGATTTCAACATGTATTTTTCATTCGTGATGGCTAGTTAGAAGGGAGTGCACACTATACAAAAATATTTAAACTTGCAACCCAGTGTCCTAAATACAAATTTCTCATGCCTTCGTAAGGTTGGTGCATTTAACTAATCCGTCGCTACTATATTTCCATTTGAACCAATCTACTAATGTTTTCATTATTCGTAAAAGTATTATCTTGTCGATTATGGATATCCACTGTAATGGAACTTTTTGAAGCCACTTTCCAACACGAGAAATCACCTCCTTTACTTTGAGCACAACAGTCAAGTGATTAAAAGGAGAAATAAGCTCTTCAACAAAATACACTAATCAATAAGAAGTGTCATCAAACAAACATTTGGTGTATAAAAGAAGAAGTGGGTCATACTCCGCGATATATCTATATATAGTTTCAAAAAATAGGTGAAAATAGTTGTTGCGACGACTTCGCTCCTTAATTTTATATAAAGGCATCCATCCCGAGATGATTATCGATTTCAGGGTCTTAGATGATGATCATACCTACATGATCGAGAAAGCTAACCAACATCAAACAGAACCTTCAATGCAAGAAGAGGAATGCAGGACGAATGAGAACAGCACTTCTAAGAGAGATTGCATAGAAAATGTTATAGTTGAGAGAGGAGATTACTAATGATTTGGTGAATGCAACGACCTTACATATGTAGCATCACTTAATTATTACTAGTTGATGATTTATATTTCATTTTTATGTTTTTTTTCTAAATGTATTTTATTAAAATATATATAGCAACCTATGTTGTATCATTCTTTTTTGCTCATCAATAAACTTTAATTCTTAATTTTAAGGTTATTTATGTTTTTTTAGAATTTCTTGAATGTTATTTCAACTTAATTTTTTAAATAGAATAATATTGTATTATAAAAACAGAAAATATGAGTTCAAGATCATCAAACACTTGAAAAGTTTCACTCTGTTATTGTGGCAATAGGTGTGTTCAGTGCCAGTCTAAGAGGGAAGGCAGCTACGGGAGAAGATTTTATTCTTATCCTAAGAACATGACTTCTGGATATTTTGACTACTTCCGTTGTGTTGATGACATTGATGAGATACCTCCAGATCGTGATAAGTAGAAGAGAGATGCGAAGATGTAAAAGAGATTGTTCTAGGCATGTTCTCGAACACTTGATCATCAGGATTTCAAGGCAATCATCATTCTAGGCATGTTAATTACTGTTATTGTCCTCACTATTGTAGTCATTTATTTCAAATATTTAATTTTTTTATGTATTAGAGTTTTTTGGATTAGGCTGTTAGTTTTTAAGCAAAAAAACCATTTTCTGCTATTTAGTTATAATATTCTGAAAAACTGCACTTATTTCAATTTATTATATAAATATGGGCAAAACAAACTTTTTCATCATAATAGCAGCAGCACAAGAGATCTATCAAACAAACGTCTGCTTCTTCAACAGTAGTTTTCTGACAGCTCATAAAAATATGTTTCTTCAGAAGCAGCTTATTGAAAAAATAGCAGCCACCTCAAACATATCCTTACGCTAATAGATCACCTACATTTTAGTCTTTCATCAAATATCATTTAGGAAATGAATAGAAATGCCGCTGAGGAGGAAGTTGAAATGCCACCAAATATATGGATCATTGAGCAATTAACTCACGCATGTGAGGATTATAGTTGGTTCGGGAAGGTTTTGAGGATCGCAATTACTTGCAAATCACATGTGATAAGACTTTAAGATCAAAAAATCAGTTATATTTCAATGAACAACAACAATAAGAACAAGGATGGGGAAAAAAAATATATCACAGAGCTAATAAAAGAAATAATCAAACATAAGGAACAGTAACAATTCAAGCTTCTTTTGAAGAACTTAAAATATACCTACCATCCAGCACCCAAAAGAAATATATAGTAAACTAATATCTCAAAAAGCTACATATTAATGCCACCTTTAAAACCGCAAAATTTTCAAGAACAATATCTGAGTACATAATTGTCCTTAATACTAAACTTTGAATTAAGAAATAAAATACCATCGTGGAATCAAAAGATAAAAGGAGCCAAAACATATTATTAATCTTTAGGCGAGAAATATTATAAGCTCCAAGATTACTGGTCATAAACTGTAATGCCAGTTCCTCACCTACCATCTATCTTGCGCTTAGTTTTACAATCTTTTATTTACAGATCATAAACTTGTCACGCTTTTTGTCTAACAATCTAGGAGGACTAATAAAAACTAACCAGTGTCAATTACGCAGAGAAATAAAAAACAAATGCAAGATGGAGAATCTTACATAAGTGTTCAGCTGTCGAATGAAGCTGGAGAAGTTGCTGTGCTTGAAGTATTTGGGCAGAAGTGTTGTTGAAAACTTGCCAGAATCCCATACGATAAGACTATTCTCAGCAGTGCTCCATGAAACCATAGTATCCGTCTCTGGATCCTCTACCATCTCAAATATCTTCACCAAGAACGGTGGAGGTCCCATATCGTTCAGCCCTGCAATAGGATGCGGCCGATCATCGGTTACCTCTGCTTCTTCTTTCACCATCACCAACTCATCCATGGCTAGGCACTTAAAAATGGATTCACGGTAAGGAGACAACTCTGGCAGATTATTAACGAGGATCGCAAAGCAATGATTGGGGGACATATCAGGCTTTTCATTATAGTGAAATTACCAATTTCTCGGAATGAAAAGGGGGGACATATCAGGCTTTTCATTGTCGCCATCAGAATGAAGATTGGTGGCCCGGCCACGAATCGACCAGTCAATAGTTTCGAGCGGTGATCGGTGAAGTTACGGTGGACTGAGACGTTTGTAATGGTGACCTGAAGATATTTTCCCATGGCTCTGTCAATCTTGAATTTCGCAAGTTACTTTTCGCGCATTAAATCCTCCATTTTTGGACGGTGGCTTCTAGAGCCTTCTGCGTTCTGGACCTCTACAGCTCACAAGGAGTGAAATCGGGAAAAAAGTAGGGTAAAGGTCGTTTTTTTTTTTCTTTTTTTTTGAGGGCGGAGCGGGGGTGGGGGGTGAAATTTTTTATATTATTTATAAGGAATGTGCTGGACATCAAATATTAAATATTAATCGAATATATTTATGCCGTAAAAAGGTTCTTAGCAATTTAACGGTAAAAAATTTGAAAGGGATGACATTGAGATGGCAAATTAAAAAGGTAAGACGTAAATAAGATATATCAGAAATTATTTATTTTTTTATTGTCCTTATTTATTTCTTTTTTTGAGAAAATATGAGGGTCACTCATAATTTTATTCAAAAGAAAAAAAAGAGTTACAAATGAGATTACAAATTATAACTCACACAACAATAAAAATTCAAAAAAAGATCAAAAAATAAAAATTTAATAACACATAGCAAAGCAAAAAAAGCAAGCAAAGCCATAACATTACTTCAAATCGCAATCATCCCCAAGAAAAAGTCTACGAGGGACCAGAAGCCCTGCAAATAAAATAAAGAAGGATAATAGAAAAAAAAATAATCAAAATATAAAGAGAAAAATAATGAACACAAATAAAAGAAAAAGCAAAGTGGAATTAAATAATAAAACACCATATCTCAGAACTTACCTTCATTAAAGTATTAAAATTTCATTTTACAATAGTAAATATATAAGAATATTTTCAACACATTGTTGAATTTTAATAAAGACTGAAATTCATCATAGATCTAAAACAACCACAACATCTAGCTAAGATCAGGCAAAAGAATAATCAAGCACTAATCACAACATCTAATAAAGATCAAACAATAAAACAAAATCAATACCAATCACAACATCTGTTAAGATCTGGCAGTAGAGGAAGAAACACGACAAAGGCCAACTCAAAACCAACAAACCAAGTATCAAAAGACAAGCAACAACCCAGAAAAATGAAAACAAACCATGCAGCTAACAAATAACCAAAACCCAAACAAAAAACTAGCAACACAGAATATAACAGAATGAATAAATCGCTACAAAAGAAATAAAAAATCTTTGATAAAAAAGGGAAACCCAAATCTACAACTGAAATAACAGAAAGCTCAAGGGACCATGCATCCAAAGAAAACCAAAAGTACTCCAGAAGATCAACAACCAGTAAGAAAATTAAAGTTTTTAGAAGTGAAAAATATAAGCATAAATTAAATTTCTGAATTTCCATTTTTCAATCTTGCAAGAGATCAGCAACTAGACATGACAAATATTAGAATCAATATAAATGTGGTGACTCATAAAAATTCTAACGTTCCCCTCATACCAAATCACATAGACAACCACTTGCAAAGCTAAAAGATAAAAACATAGAAATTTTGTAAAACAAACTGTTAGCGTGATGAATAACTTGAAGAATATTGGTAGGAGTATTAAGAGAATTACCATTTTGTACACTCCTTTTAAGAATACGAGAATAAAGACGTTTAAAAAAATGATGATCATGAGATTCAAGATCATTCAAACATAAAACACAAGTAAGATTGATATGCATAACGCTTAAAGATAGAACATCATAAGTGGTAAGTCTTTTAATAATAACTCCTAAGTATGTTATGATATTTTAAGAAAAAATCTTTAAACTAAACTAACTTAAACCAATTAACATGTGGGCATGAGACATTAAAAGAAAAACAAATTTCTGTATCAAAATAGGTACCAACCTTATTCCAAGCACAAATAAGATCATTCAAAATATGAATTCTACAAATAGCAACACTATAATAACTAGGAGCTTGATGATTTTGAGGCAAATTCTAAGAATTATTGTGAACAATATCTTTAAAACTAAGATGAAAATTAAACTAGTTAAAGATTAAATCACCAAATTTCTCTAAAAGAAAAACACCTTCTAACCAAGGATAAAAAAAAAGTCATATTGCAATTATTAATAACATGAAAAATTAAAGCATTTTTGAATTTACAGGCAATTCTAACATGTTCATTTTCCTAAAAGAAGAAGACAAGGAAGTAACCTTTTGCCACAAAGATCCACAATGACTAAAGAGCAAATTACTCAAATAAGACTGAAAATTATAATATTTATAGATGATTTTTTATTTTAGACATCAAGTGAATAGAATCAAGAGCAGGGAGGCATCCATGAAATGATATGAAGTTTCTTTTAATCATCAATGTTACGAAAAAAATTTAGAAATTAAAGAAGAGTATTTCTTCCTCAAGCCTTTAAGTAATATGGAAGAATGATACCAATATTAAAAAAAAATTTAAAATAATAATTTAATAAGTTAAAATTTATCTGCAACTGATAATAATCTTCTTTTCCAACAATGAAGCCAATAAATAATTATATCAATCAATTTATGACAATAAAAAATAACAACCTTAGACAGTTTAATGGTGCCACCTAGGTAATTCTAAGACAAAGGTTTTATTGAAAAGCCTGATAAACTAGTGCGGCCTATTTTGAAGATTAGCATCCGCACTATTAGAAAAAATAATGCCTGATTTGGAAATGTTTATATGAAGATTATAAGCCTTAGAGAAATTACTAAGAGCATTAATAATAAAATTGATATGAATAGAGTCAACTTTACTAAAAATAAGAATATCATCATCATAGATCAAATAATTAATATAATAATTTCTAACCAAATGATTATCAATCAGAAGAGAAAAGAGTTCATAGTTATAACAGCAAGATAAGGTGATAAATAACAACCTTGCCTTAAATCAATAAAAGAGGAAAAATAACATTTTAAATATTTTATAATAAGATAAAATGAACATCCAAAGTACATGCAAAAATCCAGTTTATAATTTAATAGTATGTCAGTCGCCAACATGGGAAACTATATTTAATTTAATATATATGTGACTTTTGAAAAATAACGTTTTAGTTTTGGAAAATATGAAACCAAATTGATCCCATATATGTAGTTTAAATAAACAAACATAACACCAGAAGATGCATCTATCCCAAGGAATAGACATCACTTGCTAATGAGGCTCGATTAAATAAACTACGAAATTTATGACATCCGATTTGATTTGTGAAACCATTATGTTGACCGACAATTTTTTCCTTGTTAATATGAAAGATTAGGTATGTTTATATTAAGTTGGGTTCTAAAGATTCCTATAAAGGTAAGCCCTTATAGTTAATTACAGCATAAATGACCGAGGTCACCAAAGAAAACTCTCGATTTATATCAGAAAATATTATCTTCAATAATTTTAAAGTTTAAGACATTCAAGGTTAGACATGGGAAAAAGTAAATGTGAGTGGCTCAAAATAGTAACAGTTATTTCTATATGTCAAAGGATGAAAGTTAGGAAATGTCACAAACCCGAGGAGAACCCAGTGACTTCCCAACTTTCTTATGGTTTGGCTTCAATTTCAAGAATTTATTATTAGATGTTTCCTCCTGCCAATTATTATAATTTAGGGCTTACACTTGCATGGCATAATCATACAAATAGCCTAAAAGATAGGAGGGTTTTTGTTGTAACAAACGACAACCTTGGAGCCTAAAGCGAGTTAGGGATTAAATTACACAAAATGGTTGTACGAAAGCCCAAAGTTGAGTTGAGGATTTATGACATACTAGACGGGCTACCTCGAAGTCGTAAAACTTGTTATTTAATTCTAAGAAAAGTTTGCTATTGTAGATCCGTTTGTTATTTCAAAGTTGTTCTGCTATACTTTTTTGTCATGCTGCCCACAGAATTAGCTTCAAGCTCCTCATTGAAGTGAGAGCTCCATGTTCAAGATTTAAGGGTTTACAGTTTAAGTGACAAGTTTGTTGATTAGAGCGACACCGATTAGGATTCCATGATTTCCTCATTCTGATACCACTAATTTCTCTTGAATTTACATAGTCTAAATTAGTCGTTAAGATTATTTAAATTGGAGAGATCTCGTTAGCAACCATAGGTTACCTCATTCGAGGGACTCCCATAAATTCAAAAGAGCGTAATATGTTGTTTATTGTATTGAAAATGTAAACTTAATTTTGAAAATATGTTTTTTATTTTTCAATTTTGGTTTAGTTTTGCATGTAAAGTAAATAAATGCAGGTGGAAAATGTTGTAAAGTAAAAAAATAAAATCGCAAATGCATACCTGTGCCTCTACTACCACTATATGGTTAGCATTGATCCCGATATTCTTTTTTGATATGTAGAATTTAAGAAGTTGACACCACTACTTGAAGATTTTAATCTTCGGTAATGACACCGTAAATTTGATCCCAAGCAAAGTAAGATTTCAATTATATTTCTAGGGATTCTACGCAAGTATATGCATTATTATCAAGTAATATAGGGCTTTTTGATTAAGCCCCGAATATCGATCCCATGGAGATTGAGGTTAATCACAACGGCTTTCAAGAGAAGTTCTAGTCTAGAATAACATTTCCTAGCTTTGAAGGTAGATAAAAGTTTGGCTTTGATTATATCCTACAACTATCACTACAATATTACTTCTACTCTTAAACTTAAATACTTAGTGAAAATCAGAAAGTAGGGTTTAATATATTAAAAGCACTCTTCTTCATGCAACGAAATTAGTGACATGTGTTAAAGTAAAACAAGTAGTGAGAGAGATTATTCCGAATATGACCAATTATATTCTTTACTCTTACTAGAGATGTTATAAAGAACATTAGTTAATCTAAAGTTTGAATAGTTCTGAAGACGGGCTAGGCAGGGAAGGTACTGGCTCTCACTCTAGAGTTCCCTCTTATCCCTCCACCTGAAAGCTAACATCTCGCATCAAAACCTAAAATAATAACCCAATTAGGGGGCTTTAGTCTGTCACTCTAAAGTCCTCTAATTCTACACCCATTAAAGATTATTTTCCTATTTATTTGCACTCAACCATATGGACGACATTCTCATCCATACAATCTCATGTGATTCTACCACAGTTGATTGAGACAACACTATCCCGGATCTTACATGTTCGCACAACAAATTTTAACATGCAAGTTGATAAATTTTACATGTAAATGAAGAACAAAATAAAATCATTCAATATATTCTCACTCTACTAAATTCTATATCCTACACATGCATACTAACTCATTATAAGAGGGAAGAGTAAGGGAAACTACTCACTGCACATGGAGAAACAACAAGAACTTTTCATTGAACAAAACTTTGAAACCATACAAAAAACGTACTAAATTCAGATCAAAATACAATGAAAATACTTATCTCTGATAGAAATTAAACTCTCCTTATATATCAAAAGCAATGTCCTTACAATCCTCTCCAAGAACAAAGTGAATAGAAAAGAAGAAATCTCTCACTCTCTCTCTTTCTTTCTCACCCTGCCACCCCACTTAGGGCTCACACCCAAGCCTTATTCTTCTTCTCCAAGCCTTCTTCTCTTCTTATAATTAATTCAAGATTCTAAGAGATATTTTAAAAATATTTTCAAGCTTTTTTTATATAATTTCCCAAGAGATGCTTAAGTGTCTCTTCAAAACTGTCCATATTCATTGAATCTTCCAAATGGTGCCTTAAGTGCCTCTTCAAAATTCCATATAACCACCCCAAATTCTTCTAGAAAGTCCATTTTATCAATTCCAATGAATTCCCCAAGAGATGCAAAAATCATCCAAATCTGATGTATATTCTAGAAGTTATGTTGAAAACTGTCAATGGTGCCTAAACATCGATTCTGGGGCGCTTAAGCGCCCCCCTCTCTGTCTGGTGGCCCCTAAGCGCCATTTTGGGTGTTGAAGCGCCAGGCACAAGCACTTAAGTGTTCGGTTTAGGTCCCCATGGCTCCGGTGTGCCCCGATTTGACCCAATTTGCTCCAGTTTGCTCCGTTTTGGTCCATTTTTGTTCCTTTTGCTCCAATCACTCCAAATTCTTCAATTTGATGTACCTACAACCAAAAACACAAGAAAAAATACCTTTAATGTGCAATATAATTATAAAATAAAGCACAAAAAATAGTACATTTTTACGCGTATCAAGCATCATAAAACAAAATATCATTTGTAGGAATTTAAATAAATTACAGAAAAGTAACCAGAAGCATCCAGTATGGGAAAAGTCAGAAAACGAGTCATAGTAAAATACAAGCAAGTAAAAGAAAACTCATAGTCACATATATAAGATCAGAACTAAGTGTAAGAAATTGGTAAAGGTGGGGGCTTAGAGCTAGACTGTGTGCTTCCCAACCTTGAGTAAGAACTACCACCCAATAATCTATAGAGCACAGTCCTAACCTTGATCCAAATGATTAACCGTGGACCTTTATAAGTTTTCATTTTTTAAAATTAACTTTCATGCATTAAGAATTTTCCTTAAAAGGCAAAAGAGATTTTTTTTGCAAAGGAGATTTTTATTTTAAATATTTTTTTTAGTGGTGCATTCCACAATTTAATTAATTTGATCGAGCTAAGACTATAGACAACCTAAGAATATCAGGAGCAATCATCTCCTCAAGAGTTGTTGAATAATATAATTGATCANCATTAAGAATTTTCCTTAAAAGGCAAAAGAGATTTTTTTTGCAAAGGAGATTTTTATTTTAAATATTTTTTTATAGTGGTGCATTCCACAAGTTAATTAATTTGATCGAGCTAGGACTACAGACAACCTAAGAGTATCAGGGGCAATCATCTCCTCAAGAGTCGTTGAATAATATAATTGATCCTAATCCTCTCCCTTTATTGATAGTCCTTGAGGTAAGAGATACTATTCTAAATCCCACATCATATTCCTCATTTTAGCACACATTAACATTATCGTCACTGCCTTAGCCACCAAGGTCTCAGACTTACACAAGCTTGATGATCCATATGTGAATAAAAAAAATATCCCCAGTTGCTCACAAGGACTTAAACACCTTCGAGAAGACTCAAATCCTTGAGCGTTGGGTCAATTATTGTAGGATAACTAGTATAGGGCATTTCTATTAATTTAGGTGAATTATCGGGTCACAAAGCATAACTTGGTGGGTCCCTAGCAGTTTTAGTGGATTATTTTCTTGAACAAAGAATAATAAGTTCAATTGTCCTACAAAATATCTGAATGATCATAAAAGTGTTCGGGGCAAAACCCTAAACAACATTTAATACCCTTTGAAATGTTTCATATTCATTTAAACTTTTTTATGTTTTTCAATTGATCATCCAAAGTTAAATTTAGATTCAATGGAATAATCTGCCTTGTGCTCAATGAACCTTAATATTTTAATTATCCCATGAGTGGAGTACTCAGACTTTCAATTGAGGTTTTATTCAAGAGTAATGTAAGTGGATGCTCTTAAGGACAAACTCAAGCCATTAAGGAACTTGTACTCACAATTAAAAAGTCAAGCTATAACTTTTTTTAAAGGCTATCATGATTAATTAAGTTTCTCTTTTTTAAACCTCATTAAGTAAATTTAAATTAAGCCTAGCTTACTACTAAGCTCTTAAGCAAGTTTTCAGGGTAAAGTTGCAATAATTAAAATGTTGAATGAGAGTTACTTAATTCTTATTAAAAGATCATACCTAGCATCTAATCCCCAATTAAGGGCTTCAAATAAGTAAGTTATTATCTTCCTAGCTCAAGCTTACTACCGAAGGATCATCAAATTAGGTCAATTTTCTTGTCACAATAACTTATAAAAATTACAATTTTGCCCTTATTGTAGTAAAGTGACAAATTGGTTTCTACTCTTTAAACTCTTATGTTTAAAACATCCAAGAGGATTCATTATAATCAAAATTAGCGATTTTCCCTTTAAGTTAACCTAAAGTTTAATTAGGGGATCAAAATCCCATAATTTCCATTTTGTCCTTAGCTCTTCACTTCATAACTAATTAAATTAAACTCAAATGACATTGAAATTTTCATGGTACCCTACTCATGGGGCAATTAAAATATTAAAGGTGAAATTATGATTTTCTGATTTTTGTTTAATTTTTAATAATTATTTTAATCCAAAATAAGAATTTTTCAATGTTTATCCATTTAATTAATGAAACTAAAGTTTTTTCCTTAAGAAAACTATTTGAGGTTTACCTTGGTAAGAAGACTACTTGGACCATATTTCATGATTTTTTTGAGTTATATTTCAATTATTATAATTAAGTATTGATTTTAGTGATTAATGAAATAGAAAATATAATTTAATTTCAAAAATTGCTTTTGTTTAACTTTTCTTTAGTCTCCCTAAGTTTAAAGAACTTAGAGAAACTAACTTTTTATTTTTTTTTCATTTTTATTTCGTTCATTATGATTATTTTAATGAAAAATTAAGAAAAAGATATATTAGCATTTAAAAATACATAACTACATTAGAAAAATTAGGAAAAATATTTTAAAAGGTCTCAAGTGTTGAGCAAACAATTTGTGACATTTTGATATATTATTATATTTTTGTGATTTTTAAGTATTTTTAATTATTTTAAAACTAAAAGTTGGCTAAAAAATGAAGTGTTTTTTTTAACATCAATTTTATTTTTGTTGGGTGCTCCTAATCACAATGAACTCCCAAAACCACTTTTAAAATTTTCTTAACTATATTTTATTTATTAAAGTTATTTTAGTGCAAAAATTCCATTTATCTTGAAAAATAAGTTTTGATATAAATACATTTCAAATGAGTTGCAAATTTTTACAAAGGCTTAATATATGCATTATCTTGAACGAGGATCAATTTTTATAATTTATTAAATTATATTTTATTTATTTAAATTTTTATTGATTTTAATGACTTAATTAGCTAAGATAATGCACATAATTATTTAAACTCATCTTACATTTTTCCTAGACTATGACCACAAAAAACCTACCAAAAAAGTCCCATATTTTTCTGATTTATATTTAAATTTTTATAATTACTTTAAGAAAAATGGGGACTTAACATTGAAAATTAGGGCTTTTAGGGTTAGAGGTGTTCTCCTACTTTGGAAAAATCAGAGAACACTTTTAATCACATGCAAAATAAACCTTTAAAATTTTAAATCAAGGTAATTAACATTTAATGAAATAAAATTAAAACAAACTATGGA
>JXCR01086101.1:17568-31330 GCA_002079205.1 Phalaenopsis hybrid cultivar | reverse complement strand
AAAGTAATGGTGAACAACTTGTCCTTCATGTTCCATTCAGAAAGGCTAATGCCAATTACTTCACTCAATGCATTCTCAGAATGTGGAGAAGATACCATCATGAAGTTTAGCATTCTTCTATGCAGCTTCCAATCACTGTCAATGAACTGTCCATTAAGGCAAACATATCCAAGAGTCTGACTGGTCGTCCATAACCCTATAGTGAGGCTAATCCTTCCAAGCATTGTTCCAAAAATTTGCAAGAGATAGTGTCTTTCCTTCTGATAAACTGCCATGATTTCTGTTTCAATGGCTTCACAAGTTAGCATCTTGAAGCGTGGTTGAAGGCTCTGAGCAAAGGCCACAAAAGACAAGTGCTCAACCATGTAGAGAGGAAGCTCATGCAGAATGATCATCTTTGCAAGATTTTCATTGCAAATATCCTGATCAAATTGCGCATTCAGAAAACTAGATGTTCTATAGCGTCTTTTAGGAAGATCAGGGCTTTCCCCATCATCAGTCTTTAAACCTGCCGCAAGTGCAAGCTGTTTCCTGTCTTGCGACTTAATTTTAGGACAAGATCCGAGAGCAATATGCCTCTTGAGATGGCTTGTTCCGGCAATCTTTGAACCAGTGCTGTATGCAAAAGTTTGCTTGCAAAGCTTACAGCAAGCCCTCGTACACCCTCCAGGCACAGCTTCAACAGTGAAGTGCTCCCATACCATTGACTTCCTTTTCCTGCGCCTTGTGGGCGGTGGTGCTGTTTCCATTACTGCATTTAGCTGTTGTTCTTCAGCGTCGCTGGCTCCGCCCATTTACTATGAAGATAGAGACAGTTACACCAACTGAAGAAAAAGTCAGAATTAATAACCCTAAACCATCACATCTCACAAACTCAAAAGGTTACAGCTATTCATTATATGCCTCCCTAAACCAACTGGTTCACTCAAAAATCAAGGAGATGAAAGTGCCACCATTTTAAACACATAAAGTCCCCTCAAAATTAATAAAAGAGAACAAAACAAGCATTCAATGGATTATAGCGCACAAGCTTGCAACACAAAACAAAAGAAAAAAACTTTATTGTCAATACAACATAAAAAGTGTGTATAAAGCAAGAAGCTGACAACAGATCCAACAATACATTTAACAAGCAACCAAAAAAAGGAGCGCAACTGAAGAACTGATACCAAGTGGCGAATAGAGTAGACAAGTTAATTGGTAAGGAAACAAGCAGCTTAGACTCAAGGTTGTGATTAGATGAACTAAACATCAAAGAAATGATTCAAACTACAAATAAATTCACGCATGAAATAGGATTTCTTTAAATCTTGATCCTTGCGCCTAAAGATAAAGCGGACATAAAACACAGTCGGTTAAATACACACAAGTCAGCGCTATAAAAAACAAGGAAATAATATTTTATGCGTGAATTATTTAGGTACTGTAGCAGCACCCTAAACAAAATCATGGCCATATGCCTACCCTAAATCTAACATACACTGAAGGTTCAACATGGCAGTAAAAGTTGTCAAAGAAAGACATTTTAGACTGCAGGCTTGCATAAATCCGGCTGTACTTTAAATGATGAGAAAAAGGTCATCCAAGAAAATGGCAACAGCAAATTCTTGATAAGACGAGAAATTCTAGCAACTTTAAGACACTGCATTGCTAATCCTTTTTCTCAAAGAAAGCAGGCGCAGCATAAAAACCTTGCTTCAAAAAAAGTTTTGCAGAGAAACAAGAAGTAAATATTGAATATCATCAGCATCACTAGAGCCTTATTCAACCTATATTTTTAAGATAGGTTTTTTCCTCCAATCCTATCAAATGCCGCATCAAGTATGACCGATAATTTGCATATGTATTTCTGGACAACTTCTGACCATATTAACTTTAGTCCATCGCTTTACCTTCAATTTTTTTCTAGTTAATTCTATTTACTTCTATATTTCATGGTGCACATCAAAACACATGAAGAATTATTTTTTCCCTCCTTCCACATCAAGCATTTCTTGCTATCATCATCATCATTATCCATAACCCATATATTTGGGGTCTTATCATTTCTTGCTATATCCTTCCGAATTTTAGCATAAATCCAACTTAACATACCAATCTATATCACATACAACCCAAATATTAATAACATCTTTGTTGCCTGCCACTTTGATACATACAGAATAAGAAGTCAACTTATACTTCTACTCCTATTTTATAATTTTCTCATGACAATTATTTTAACTGCCTAGATTTTTCTTTGTTGAGCTAATTCTAAGTTCCATAGTTGTTCGATTGTTGAGTAAATGGATACACCTACAAAAATAATATCATCAGCGAAAAGCAGATACCGAGCATATTATAAGTACAAAATCCAAAACATGAAGTTTTACTCATTTCAAGCAAAAGGCACATGAATTCAAGAGCAAATAAATAAAATAGGACATCTTTAAGAATACAATCAAATCGAAGCTGAAAGGAAACGTGCATAAGAAATGCTAATGAAAATATGGGGCTATACAAGTTTATGTAAGAAAAGATAAAGAATACAAAACAAAAAGTTTGCATCGGTAAATATTAAGACGAATATTAGAAGTCAAAATCAAACATTAAAACAAAAAGTCTTACAAGCACTATTAAACATTTTTCATATGCTCCAATCACTAATTGTTGCCAAAAGTTCTGTAAAATTTAAATCATATCACTTTCTTGTATAGATACCTTCTTTTTATCCTTTTATTTCATTTTTTTATTGTTTGAAATAAGTGGAAAAAATATAAGAGGGCTTAATTTTATTGATGTAAAGAGGGGTATAAATACCCATTACAGGTCTCACTGGTAAGGAAAACAATAAAAACAGAATACAGTAGACAAGGAAAAGAATAATAACAAATATAACAAATATAAGAGCAAATAATCTCTCCAATTAAGAAGAAAAATAAATATAGAATCCTAAGATCCCTTATACAATTTATAACCCTCTAAATATAAAGTTATAACAAATATGTAATATAATCATAATTATTTTTTGAGATCTTTCAACACTTCCCCTCAAGTTGGCATGAAGATATCTTTCAAAGTTAGCTTGCACACTAAATCGTCGAACTGTTTTTTGTGAAGACCCTTTGTTAGAATATCCGTTGCTTGGTTGTTGGAAGGAACATACACCATGTAGATATATTCTCTGTCAATTTTTTCTTTGATGAAGTGTTTGTCTATCTCTACGTGCTTTGTTCTATCATGAAAGACAGAATTATGGGCGATGGCGATGACAGACTTATTATCACAGTACACCTTTATTGGTGGTGGAATATGAATTTTTAATTTATTGAGAATTCTTCTAATTCATAGAACTTCACATATCCCATGAGCTACAGATCTGAATTCAGCTTCAGCGCTGCTTCTTGCCACGACACTTTGCTTGTTGCTCCTCTATGTTACTAAGTTTCCTCTTAGAAAAGTGCAGTACCCTAAGGTTAACCTTCTATTTGTAACACTCCCATCCCAATCTGCATCTGTAAATGCTTCTACCTGTAAGTGGTCATCTTTTTTGAACAGTAGTCCTCTTCCGGGCATTCCTTTCAGATACCTAAATATCAGATAGACAACCTCCAAGTGATGAGTATGTGGAGAATGCATAAACTGACTTACCAAACCAACAGCAAACACTATATCATGATGAGTGACAAGTAGATTAGTCTTCCTACCAATCTCTGATATTGTTCTTTATTAACACTATCTATTTTATTTGTCACTTGTAACATTTTATTTGCTTCAATCGGGGTTTCAGTTGTTTTGCACCCAAGCATTACAGTTTCACTGAGTAAGTCGAGTACATACTTTCGTTGATTAATAAAGATCCCCTCCTTAGATCTGACAAACTCAATACCGAGAAAGTATTTTATATCTCCCAGATTTTTAATCTCAAACTTTGTGGCCAATCTTTCTTTCAATGTTTCAATTTCCCTAGCATTATCTCCTGTAAGGATAATATTATCGACATAAATGATGAGTATAGCAAGTTTACCAGTTTCTGAATGTTTGTAGAATATAATATGATCAGTTTGACTCTGAGTGTATTCATACTTTGTAATCACCTTTTCAAACCTCTCAAACCAGGCGCGAGGAGATTGCTTGAGCCCATACAAAGATTTTTTCAATCTGCACACTTTGTCTTCTCCAAACTTATTCTCAAATCCTAGTGGAAGATCCATGAATATCTCTTCCTCTAATTCACCGTTTAGAAACGTGTTTTAAATGTCGAGCTGATGCAAGGGCCAGTTACAATTTGCTTCTATAGATAGTAGAACACGACTAGAATTGATCTTGGCTACCGGAGCGAATGTCTCCTGCTAGTTAATTACGTTAGTTTGAGTGAATCGTTTTGCTACTAATCTCGCTTTATATCTTTTGACACTCCCATCAGCTTTGATTTTACCCAACAGTAGACTTGTCTCTTGGTAGAGTGACAATTTCCCATGTTCCATTTTTCAACAGAGTATCCATCTCTTTCTTTAGTGTTATTCTCCAATTTGGATTACTAAGAGCTTTCTGTATTGTTATGGGTTCAGACAGATTAAAATTTTTTTATAAAAAAACTTGATATTTGTGTGAGGATTTTTGGTATGATAGGTATTTCGAAATGAGATATTTGGTAGTCCAAGAAAGTGCTCATTTTATAAAGGCTATAGGAAGATCCAGATTCATAACCTCTGAATATTGAGTTTCTGTTGGTGAAAAAGTAAGATCAGGATTGGAAATTACCTGTATTTCTTGAGAACCATCATTTGGTTCTTCAGATTGGGAGGGAGCTAAAGATTCAATTTGAACATTTTTCCTTTTATAAAGCCTCTCCCTGGAATAAACCAGATGTTCTACTGTTGTATTATGTGGTATTTCTCCCCCTGTATTAAACAAGATAATTTCAGGAGTCTCTTGACTAGGATTCTCATGTTCTTTTTTTACTTTCAACAACTATTTCTGGTTACTTTGTTTTCACGGACTTCAAGTGTACTTGGTGTTAGAACAATTCTCGGTAATGAATTAAAAACTTGCCAAAAATCATCTTCTTCATCTGTATTATACTTCCCCTGAAGCGGGTTTTTGTGAAAAAAAAAAAAAATTTTTCATGAAGATCACATCCATACTAATGTAATTTTTTTTGGTGACATGATTAAAACATTTGTAACCTTTTTTGTTTGAAGAATATCCAAGAAAAATGTATTTTTCAGATTTTGGATCTAATTTTGATCAGAATTTATTTGGAATATGAACAAAACATATGCATCCAAAGTTTTTTAAAGGAATATTTGAAGACATTCGTAGAATTGAAAAACTGTTTTTCAGTTTGTTTAGAGAGGTTTTATATTGTAAAACTCGAGTTGACATTCGGTTTATTAAATATGATGTTGTTGAAATAACGTCTCCTCATAAATTTTAGGAACGTTCATTGAAAATAGAATAGTCCAAGGAACCTCAAATAAATGTCTATTTTTTCTTTCAGCAATTTCATTTTGTTGTGGGGTGTCATAACAAGTAGTATGATGAATTATGACTTTGTTTATTAAGAAATCCCCCTAAACATTCATTAAAATATTCAGTTCTATTGTCAGATCTAAGGATGCATATTCTAATTTCAAATTGAGTTTCAATCATGTTGTAAAAATCTTTAAAATTTTTTTCAACTACTAACTTTTTGCTTATAAGATAAACCCAACATATCCTGGTGTGATCGTCAATAAACGTCACAAATCCCCTTTTTCCAAATAATGTTTTGACTTTTGAAGGTCTCAAACATCATTATGGATCATGAAAAAAGGTTCTGAAGAATAGTATGATTTTGGAGCAAAATTTATACGATGAATTTTTGTCAAATAACATGTTTCACATTAAAGTAAAATACAATTAACAACCTTAAACAGATTAGAAAATAAGTGTATTACATAAAAAAAATTTGGATGACCTAGTCTAAAATGCGATTCCATTATTTTTTCTAATATAGGGTTCGAACTCATACTGTTGTAAGCTTGAACCCTTTTTTTACTAGGAATAGTCGCCTCAAAGTAGTAAAGTTCTTCTATCTTTTTAGTTCTCCGAATCATCATCCCCGAGTTCTGGTCCTGAAAAACACAAGAAGATTCACAGAAAATTATACAACAGTTAAAATCCTTTGAAAGTTTGCTGACGGATAGAATGTTACATTTGAGTTTTGGAACATTGAGTACAGATTTAAGACCTGCACTCTTGAACAGGTTAATGTTTCTTTTTCCAGCAATGGAAGAGAAACTACCNTTAGAACAATTCTCGGTAATGAATTAAAAACTTGCCAAAAATCATCTTCTTCATCTGTATTATACTTCCCCTCAAGCGGGTTTTTGTGAAAAAAAAAAAATTTTTCATGAAGATCACATCCATACTAATGTAAANTAACACATATAATTTGCCCCTATCTCTTCTTCCATAGAGTTTATCAACCATGTTATTATCATAGAATTTTCTACATCCCAGGTTGCGTCGGATGGATCTGTAGTGACTGGCTCACGAACTTCCCCTGTTATGTAGCCTATCTTCCCTCTTCCTCTAATGTACATCCTCACCGATTGTGACCAACGTAAAAAATTATCACCATTGAGACNTAACACATATAATTTGCCCCTATCTCTTCTTCCATAGAGTTTATCAACCATGTTATTATCATAGAATTTTCTGCATCCCAGGTTGCGTCGGATGGATCTGTAGTGACTGGCTCACGAACTTCCCCTGTTACGTAGCCTATCTTCCCTCTTCCTCTAATGTACATCCTCACCGATTGTGACCAACGTAAACAATTATCACCATTGAGATGGATTGTGGTGACCTAGGCTGGAAGATTTTTGGTGGTTCTAGAGGAGGAAGGTGCAGACGCAGATGACAAGGTGGAAGGCTGGATAGAGGTAGTGGAGTCATTTGTATTTTTAGACATGATAGAAGGAAGATATGGTTCGGCTTTGCAGGAGGTGGAAGAATTCCCAATGGCTGCTCAGGAATAAGCTTCGTAGGTGGAGGCCACAGGTTACGCAGGAAGCAGCTGCACAGGAAACAACTGTGCAGAAAGAAGGCTGCGCAGGTAGACGTTTCAGCGGCTGCATGAATTTTTTTTTGCAGTCTTCACTATTCCGTGATTCGAGAATTTTTGGGCAGCAGTGGCGAAACAGCAAGCTTCAGCTAGCAGCGATGAAACGGAAAGCTTCGACAGGCTAGGGTTTTTTGGAATTTTTTTTATTCCTACTTTAATACCATGAAATCAATGGAAAAAATATAAGAGAACTTAATTTTATTGATGTAAAGAGGGGTATAAATACTCATTACAGGACTCATTGATAAGGAAAACNTGAAACGGAAAGCTTCGACAGGCTAGGGTTTTTTGGAATTTTTTTTATTCCTACTTTAATACCATGAAATCAGTGGAAAAAATATAAGAGAACTTAATTTTATTGATGTAAAGAGGGGCATAAATACTCATTACAGGACTCATTGATAAGGAAAATAATAAAAACATAATACAATAGACAATGGAAATAATAATAACAAATATAAGAGACAAATAATCATAAGAGTAACTAATTAAGGAGAAAAATAAATAGAGAATCCTAAGATCCCTTATACAACTTATAACCCTCTAAATTTAAAGTTATAACAAATATGAAGTATAATCATAATTATTTTCGAGATCTTTCAACATTTTTTTTATTCCTTTAATTTCACACCCTTGCCAACACATTCTATACTTGTTATAAAATCAAGTATATTTCCTACTCTTATCATAAATTGGCAATAACTCTATAATGTATATAATATAATCATTCTATACCCTATCATCAATCATCATTCATAATTACAATCATTAACAATTCCTTTGCTGCTAAAATTTTGCAAATCCTTTTGCCAATTCTAAAAAATTGTCACCAATTCTTCAATATAATCTCTTATAACATGGCACTGGCACACATTCATTTTTAAACATCATATCCTCATCTATAGTCTCAATAAAATAATAGAAATAATCTATTTAAATTATAATGCAAAAATATCATTTAAACTTCCCGTGTTGCTGATTAAAACTATGAAGTTCTATTAATTTTAATTCCTTATCTTTTAAAATCTAATGAAATCTGCTATTAAATTTTTTTACATACAAAAACACACCGACATTTCTTATAACAAGTATTTGTTGAAATGAGCTTCTTTACTGATAAAAAAGAGATAAAGACCAATATTGATCTTTGATTTAACTGTACCAATTAAAAAAAAGTATGCAACCAGTACCAATACAATCACTGTATCAAACATATTTTTTTTGCTAACTCCAACATACCTTACCACACCTTTAATAGACGACAGCCCCACGAAATTAATTCTCAAAACACTTGATAATACATCTTTTCAAATTCAGCAAAACACATAAAATATCTTTCCACTGTTCTCTAAGTTATTTTATTAGCTCAAAATTTGTCCCTTACAATTGCACTCTCTAGCATAAATTTAAATTGATAGTGTGACACCATACAATTTTTCTCGTGCCCTCCCAACTGCTAAAAGATAAATCAATCGTAAGATTGATAAATTTAATTTCCATATAACTAATGTTATTATTAGCATCCCTCTTTGGTAATAAAATTTAATTCCCATATAACACTCCAGAACTAAATTGTATTTCATCAGAACTTTAGCCTTATCCTGCATATAACGGTAAAATGAAAATGAAAAATCAATCAATAGCATGAATATGTTGAGGCAAAGAATAGAATAGTGGAATTCATAAAAAAATTTGCTAACCAAATTTGAAAAATATAATTGCGCAATCATGATAATTCCTAACATATAGAAAACTTGTTTCCTAACATTAAATTGGCAACCCCAATAGCAGAAATAGTCAAAAAAGCAATACCTAGCCAATATCACACCAGTTATAATACATGAAAGAGAGGGCAAAGGCATAAATGCAACACGCTTGAGAAGGAAACAAGAAAAGATACTCCGCCAAATGAAATGAAATTATAAATACAACCCCACAATCATGTATAAGATGTTGCAAAGCAATCAAAATAAAAGCAGATGCTTTGAATTTCCAGAAAGAAACCTGCATGATCTACCGAATATTTAAGTATTTTAATTGTTGTCCTGAAAAAGGTGGTTTAATTTAGAAACTTAAAGGGTCACTTAGTCTGTAGTATGCCACATAAATTTTTGGAGTTTTAAATTGCTTTGATACATCTAGTTTCATCCCATTATTGGTTAAAGCTAGTGTTTGTTAGATCTGATTATCCTTCGGATTTAATTGTCTATTAAAAGTCTTAAATTCTAAGATAAAGCCAACAATTGTATCAGGACATTGCAAGATTTGATGCTTATCATGCTAGAAATTTAAAATTTTAATCATCACACTATTTATTACATATGGATATACAGAATATACTAAGCCCTACTTGTAGCTATGCAATCGCTAATCTAAAGTAAAATGTTTCCATCAGACTAAAATAAGTTGACGAACTAAATTAAACGCATTTTAGTTTATCAGTTATAAGATTTATAAATCCGAAGCAAAATAAACGTCGTCACAGTTAATTTACTTCACCTGCAGCACAAACAAAAAACAGTTAAAAAAAATAAAATAAAAAAAGAGAGGCATGTAAGAGGGCGGATGGCTCGCTCGATATTCTGCTAAATCCTGTCAGCATAAAAAAAAAAAAAAAATACAAACATAAACATAAAAGGAGAAATAGCAAAGGCATAGCTCAAAAAACCCATGGCTTTGATCATTGTCGCCGCCGACATGGCGAGCCCATTCTCGTTCTAAAACCAGCCAGCTTCGTGTGCCACACATAAAACCAGACCAATATAATAGCAGACCAAATAAAATTCATCACTAGGATCACAGATTGCTCTCCTCAGTTTCCCACTTCTTCCAAGTCCTTTTCCATATATCGAAACCGAAACAGTCTAATAACCCACAACTGAGATGAGATCGTTGTGATCACGCGGAGGCGCCAATAAAAAACTAGCGTCTCGCCGAAAGAAGAGGTAAGGCTTATCGTTAGGTTAGAAAAGAAGAAACCGCAGTGGAAATTCATAAAATAGTCGTAAAGCATAATTAGCACTGCTAAAGCATCGCACCAGATAATTGGCTAGGCCAGTTTTAGAAAGCCTTGTGAAGACGAAGGCGGGGGTAACACGTTCGATTTTCCGGGCCTGGATCTTGAGACTTGAATGCAGTAGTTGTTTGTTTTTTGGGTTGGGAAAGATGGGTTAGGGCTTCCGCCGGGGAAAACCCTAGACGGTAAGCAAGGGCTCCAGAAGGGGAAACTGGTAGATCTCGGCTCGGCCCTCCTCACTTGGGGCTCTTTTAAGTTGGGCTTGAAATATTGTTGAGCCCACCACGCCTTGCGCGATTAATAATTAACCTCTTTTTGTTCCTGCCCGGACACTCCCATCTGTAAAAGCTAGATCGAGAGCGATTGGCCCGATTGGTTAAGTGGGTCGCTAGCGTAATGTGGACCAGGCCATTTCTCCTTCCATGTGCCTTCATACATCTTAAACCCACTTATATAGCCCTAACGCGTTCCATTTTCGTTATTATTATTTTTATTTTCGATAACCCTTTATTTACTGTGATTGCACGGTATAATTAATAAATGTCGATTTTTAAAAACACGAAGGAAATAAAAAAAAAAATATGACAAAAGTAAATAATATATAAACATAACATTCTAATGGATGTGCCACCAACAATTTCTTATCATAAGACATAAATGGTGACATTTTTATCAAGAAATATTCCAAATTCAAATTAAGCATCATCTGGGCTATGATTTTAACAAGTTATAGCTAAACTGAACATCTTGAAAAGATGAACAAATGCCTGCTAAAAGTGATCCAATCTAAGTTTAGATCATCCCCGATCAAACACATAAAATACAGTCAAAGACTTTGTGTATCAATTGAAATATCAAATGATCTTGAAATTTGTTCTAATATTGATGTTGAGCATTTCAACAAGAGGAATCCAACATGAACAAAACCATATTGTATTTATGGCTTGTTTTAAATTATGTGTAATTTTGTCTTTTGGTTTTATTTACTTGTATCTTAGCCATTCTCTATAAAAGGGATTTAGGATTTTATGAAAGAGTTGTTATGAGAAATGCAGAAGCTGTAACCACTAGCATTTTTCATTATTCCCATCAAGTGCTAGTGAAATCTCTCACCCTGTAAGTGTAGGTGAATCAATTTAACATTGAACTACATAAATCTTTTGTGTTTGAATTTTNGAGTTGTTATGAGAAATGCAGAAGCTGTAACCACTAGCATTTTTCATTATTCCCATCAAGTGCTAGTGAAATATCTCACCCTGTAAATGTAGGTGAATCAATTTAACATCGAACTACATAAATCTTTTGTGTTTGAATTTCCATGTAACAATTGGTATAAGAGATTCAAGTTCGTGATCGGAGCACGCTTCAGCCTCAAGGATAGCAAATCTGACATGTGTTGTTAAAGTTTTTTTGTTGCGGGTAGTTCAACGTGATTTACGACAAATTCAGAGGTTTTGGTGGCTCCANGTTCGTGATCGGAGCACGCTTCAGCCTCAAGGATAGCAAATCTGACATGTGTTGTTAAAGTTTTTTTGTTGCAGGTAGTTCAACGTGATTTACGACAAATTCAGAGGTTTTGGTGGCTCCGACGAGATTTGGCGTAGTCGGGTAGAAGTTTAGTGTGAAACAAGCACCAGGAGAGGCTTCACATGGAATATGGCATCGGTTATGACAAGTTTTCGAGTGGAGATAGGGGTATGCCAGCAGCGAGGTCTGGCAGATCTAGCGAGGTCCGACGTGGAACATGAACCATCATGTGGAAGCTTTGCAGTCCAGTGCTGAAAGAAGTTTTTTATTTATATTTTCTTAAGAAACAAAATTTTCTTTTAAGGAAATAATTTTTTTAAAAGGGGAAAGCAGCATCTTTTAAGGAAATTACATAAATGTCTTAAACATGATATCATTTTGATAAATGAAAATTTTTTTTTGAGAAGTAAATGGAAAGAGCAANACAAAATTTTCTTTTAAGGAAATAATTTTTTTAAAAGGGGAAAGCAGCATCTTTTAAGGAAATTACATAAATCTCTTAAACATGATATCATTTTGATAAATGAAAAATTTTTTTTGAGAAGTAAATGGAAAGAGCATNTGTCAGCATAAAAAAAAAAAAAAAATACAAACATAAACATAAAAGGAGAAATAGCAAAGGCATAGCTCAAAAAACCCATGGCTTTGATCATTGTCGCCGCCGACATGGCGAGCCCATTCTCGTTCTAAAACCAGCCAGCTTCGTGTGCCACACATAAAACCAGACCAATATAATAGCAGACCAAATAAAATTCATCACTAGGATCACAGATTGCTCTCCTCAGTTTCCCACTTCTTCCAAGTCCTTTTCCATATATCGAAACCGAAACAGTCTAATAACCCACAACTGAGATGAGATCGTTGTGATCACGCGGAGGCGCCAATAAAAAACTAGCGTCTCGCCGAAAGAAGAGGTAAGGCTTATCGTTAGGTTAGAAAAGAAGAAACCGCAGTGGAAATTCATAAAATAGTCGTAAAGCATAATTAGCACTGCTAAAGCATCGCACCAGATAATTGGCTAGGCCAGTTTTAGAAAGCCTTGTGAAGACGAAGGCGGGGGTAACACGTTCGATTTTCCGGGCCTGGATCTTGAGACTTGAATGCAGTAGTTGTTTGTTTTTTGGGTTGGGAAAGATGGGTTAGGGCTTCCGCCGGGGAAAACCCTAGACGGTAAGCAAGGGCTCCAGAAGGGGAAACTGGTAGATCTCGGCTCGGCCCTCCTCACTTGGGGCTCTTTTAAGTTGGGCTTGAAATATTGTTGAGCCCACCACGCCTTGCGCGATTAATAATTAACCTCTTTTTGTTCCTGCCCGGACACTCCCATCTGTAAAAGCTAGATCGAGAGCGATTGGCCCGATTGGTTAAGTGGGTCGCTAGCATAATGTGGACCAGGCCATTTCTCCTTCCATGTGCCTTCATACATCTTAAACCCACTTATATAGCCCTAACGCGTTCCATTTTCATTATTATTATTTTTATTTTCGATAACCCTTTATTTACTGTGATTGCACGGTATAATTAATAAATGTCGATTTTTAAAAACACGAAGGAAATAAAAAAAATATGACAAAAGTAAATAATATTTAAACATAACATTCTAATGGATGTGCCACCGACAATTTCTTATCATAAGACATAAATCGTGACATTTTTATCAAGAAATATTCCAAATTCAAATTAAGCATCATCTGGGCTTNCTTTATTTACTGTGATTGCACGGTATAATTAATAAATGTCGATTTTTAAAAACACGAAGGAAATAAAAAAAAAAATATGACAAAAGTAAATAATATATAAACATAACATTCTAATGGATGTGCCACCAACAATTTCTTATCATAAGACATAAATGGTGACATTTTTATCAAGAAATATTCCAAATTCAAATTAAGCATCATCTGGGCTATGATTTTAACAAGTTATAGCTAAACTGAACATCTTGAAAAGATGAACAAATGCCTGCTAAAAGTGATCCAATCTAAGTTTAGATCATCCCCGATCAAACACATAAAATACAGTCAAAGACTTTGTGTATCAATTGAAATATCAAATGATCTTGAAATTTGTTCTAATATTGATGTTGAGCATTTCAACAAGAGGAATCCAACATGAACAAAACCATATTG
>JXCR01086101.1:5473-16188 GCA_002079205.1 Phalaenopsis hybrid cultivar | reverse complement strand
TATATATATATATATATTAACCTGGCTCTGATACCAATTTAAAACCAGGATATAATAAACAAAAATATATATTAAAAATAGTACAAACTTACATAGCACAAGATTGGAAGAGCACAAGAGACAAACGCTTCTATATTACATTGAAAGGACTCGAAGGAAACTTGCACACCAGCAAAGAAAACAAGACCCCTATTTATAATAGAGAGCGGACTCGAAACTTAATACAATAGAAATAAACAAAAAATAACACACCTGTTGGATGTGACATAAAACATAAAATTATTTTAAAATACTATTACACCAACCATAATTATTGCAATAAATATTTCACCAACCGATATTATTTCAACCACTANTACCAATTTAAAACCAGGATATAATAAACAAAAATATATATTAAAAATAGTACAAACTTACATAGCACAAGACTGGAAGAGCACAAGAGACAGACGCTTCTATATTACAATGAAAGGACTCGAGGAAACTTGCACACTAGCAAAGAAAACAAGACCCCTATTTATAATAGAGAGCGGACTCGAAACTTAATACAATAGAAATAAACAAAAAATAACACACCTGTTGGATGTGACATAAAACATAAAATTATTTTAAAATACTATTACACAAACCATAATTATTGCAATAACTATTTCACCAATCGATATTATTTTCAACCACTGTCATTATTACCCATAACTTCTTCTGAAATGACCTCAGTGGATGTCCACAACCATTAATTTGAGATGAGGTGGGTCACCATTTGCTCCCAATTTTCTTCATCGTCTGACCCTTGATTAGAGACTGACATGTCGTCTTATGCTTCAAATAATTCTTTCATATGTTTCTGATTAAATTCTTGTATTCTTTGTTTGATTTGATCTGAAGATTCTAGAAGATAATTCTTTTTAATTTGATCATGAATTTTCTTAAGTGAAAATTCTTGGAATCTCTGTTCTCGATTATTTTTGACATTAGAATTAATGATTTTATTAATTTGAATTATTTTATCACCAATAACAATTTGTGACCATCATTTAATGAAGAAGGTTCGCCATAATCCTTTGACATTGACTCTATCTTGTTGANTCGATTATTTTTGACATTAGAATTAATGATTTTATTAATTTGAATTATTTTATCACCAATAACAATTTGTGATCATCATTTAATGAAGAAGGTTCGCCATAATCCTTTGACATTGGCTCTATCTTGTTGGTGACATAGATTACAAACAAAAATCCATAGAATTTGTGCTTGACAAAAGAATAATAATTTACAAATTCCATCGTCTAGAATTTTATTTTTTATTCTGTGAAGAAGAGTTAACACATATTGGATAGAGATCATTGATGGGTTCTGGAAGAATTTAATTGGTGGCTCTGAATTTTTTCCACCATTTTAAAAATAAATTTAGTATTTCTTTATTCAAAATTTTAGACATTAACACAAAAAGCCAAGAGTGTTTATGCTTTGGAATAATAAGCAAGAAAACTCGATTCATAGCTTGGACATAGGTCCAGTAATTAAAAAGAAATGATTTTTTCTGATTATTTACAGGATGAATAAATTCAACCTGTTTAGTCTAGAAAGGAGTTAAACCTCAATCTCTCTTATGCAATATGTGATTTATTGTTGCATTGTTATATGCAATGGATTTATTTGGTTCATTATAATTATGTTGAATTTCAACAAATTGTAATGAAATGAGGATTGTCTCATACGATCTCGATCAAGACTATCTTGAGCATAGGCAATTGTGCCTAAATATTTTTATTGGATTTTCCAAGGATCATTAATTTCATAATCCTCTAAATTAATTTCAAGGATTTTTTATTTCGTTATTTTTTACAAAAATTTTGTGACTTCTTGGATTTGTAAATCCTGAGATTGAAGAGATTTAGTTCATGATATGTAAGTCATTGGATNATTTCGTTATTTTTTACAAAAATTTTGTGACTTCTTGGATTTGTAAATCCTGAGATTGAAGAGATTTAGTTCCTGATATGTAAGTCATTGGATTCCATATAGATATTGTTGTAAATCAACAAATTTTTGTGGAGCCACATTAGGTTGGCCCCTACATCACCCCCCTCTAAAGGTGAAAGCACCCCGTTNCAAATTTTTGTGGAGCCACATTAGGTTGGCCCCTACATCACCCCCCTCTAAAGGTGAAAGCACCCCGTTGGGGTGTCATTTTAACCCTTTGATGAGGGGTGATCCACCTCTCCTTGTCTTTCTCCCTGCAAAAATTCATGAGTGGAAAGTCACGTAAAAAATTAGTATTACCTACAATATATTCTATATCAAATTCAAAACAAGATAATTGAGCTTGTTAATTAGCAAAAAATTGTTTAGAGACAAGATTTTTTACGTCTCTTTGCAATATATACTTAATTGAATTGCAATTAATTCTTAATAAAAATTTTTGATTTAATAAATCATCTTGAAATTTGTTAATGTATTTGACTACCAAAAGCATTTCTTTTTTTATGGTTGAATATTTTCTAGAGTGGTATTCCACTTGCCAGATGTAAAGCGAACTAATTGTTTTTTATTAAAATCTTTTTGCTTTAAGATACCTCCATAGCCAATATTAGAGGCATCTGTCTCTACTATTTTAGGGAGAGACAAATCTGCTATATGTAAACAAGGTAATATTTTTACCTTTTGCTTAATTAATTGGACAGCTTTAGTATGATTTTATGTCCATGAATTATGTTGTTTCCTTAATCTATTATAAATAATACCAAAATCTAAAGCAAGATTTTTATAATAGTTCGCTACATAATTGAGTGAACTAAGAAATCTTTGTAATTGTCGNATCTTGAAATTTGTTAATGTATTTGACTACCAAAAGCATTTCTTTTTTTATGGTTGAATATTTTCTAGAGTGATATTGCACTTGCCAGATGTAAAGCGAATTAATTATTTTTTATTAAATTTTTTTTGCTTTAAGATACCTCCATAGCCAATATTAGAGGCATCTGTCTCTACTATTTTAGGGAGAGACAAATCTGCTATATGTAAACAAGGTAATATTTTTACCTTTTGCTTAATTAATTGGACAGCTTTAGTATGATTTTATGTCCATGAATTATGTTGTTTCCTTAATCTATTATAAATAATACCAAAATCTAAAGCAAGATTTTTATAATAGTTCGCTACATAATTGAGTGAACTAAGAAATCTTTGTAATTGTCGAATGTCAGTGATTTCATCTGGAAATTTAGAAGTAAATTCAATGCTTCTTTCAATTGGAATAATTGTATTCTGAACACTATTATGCCCTAAAAACCTTATTTTGGCTTGAAATAATTCGATTTTGGGAGCAGAGATTACAAATTCATTATTTTTGGCAAGCCATTGAAAAGTCTGTAGATGTTTAAAATGTTTCTCTATTGATTTAGAGAAAACAAGTATATCATCAATATAAACTAATATATAATCAAAATATGGATTGAAGATTTCATTCATAATTTTCTCAAATCCAGAAGAAGTATTTTTTAAGCCAAATGACATAACATTCCATTCATAATGACCAAACAGATCTNAGTATATCATCAATATAAACTAATATATAATCAAAATATGGATTGAAGATTTCATTCATAATTTTCTCAAATTCAGAAGAAGTATTTTTTAAGCCAAATGACATAACATTCCATTCATAATGACCAAACAGATCAGTAAAAGCCATTTTATATCTGTCAGATTTAAGTATTTGAATCTGCTAGTATCCAGATTTTAAATCAAATTTTGAAAATATTAAGAATTTACTTAAGCGATTAAGTAAGTCTCTTTTATTTGGTATGAGATAACGAATTCATTTTAAAACCTCATTTAAAAGTTTAAAATTAATAACTAATGTAGGTTTATTTCTTTCTTTTTCTGCATTATTCATAACATAGAATGCAGTACAACTCCAAGGTGAACTAGATTTTCTAATTAGTTTCTTATTAAGAAGTTCATTAA
Source organism: Phalaenopsis hybrid cultivar (assembly GCA_002079205.1). Lineage (NCBI taxonomy): Eukaryota > Viridiplantae > Streptophyta > Magnoliopsida > Asparagales > Orchidaceae > Phalaenopsis > Phalaenopsis hybrid cultivar. The sequence goes on along the minus strand of JXCR01086101.1, from coordinate 12,216 downwards.
TTTCTTCTTTACAAATTTTTAAATATTCTTGATTTATTTGACAATGTCGTGCCTTTGTCTTGATATTTCTTTCATCAAAATTATCAATACATAGTAAAGCAATTTAGTGTTTTTTTCCATCCCAAAAAGCAGCNCTCATTTAAAAGTTTAAAATTAATAACTAATGTAGGTTTATTTCTTTCTTTTTCTGCATTATTCATAACATAAAATGCAGTACAACTCCAAGATGAACTAGATTTTCTAATTAGTTTCTTATTAAGAAGTTCATTAATTTCTTCTTTATAAATTTTTAAATATTCTTGATTTATTTGACAATGTCGTGCCTTTGTCTTGATATTTCTTTCATCAAGATTATCAATACATAGTAAAGCAATTTAGTGCTTTTTTCCATCCCAAAAAGCAGTTGAATTGTTACCACAAATTTCCTTTAACATAATTTTATGTAAAGTAGAAATTTTTTCTTTTATTAAATTTCTATTCAATTTTTCTTCTATAGATAATAAAGTAATTTCTTCTTGTAAGAAATTAATTTGATTTTTTAAAACTTAAATTTATTTATTTCATTCAAAATAATTTCTGTAGGATTAGTAATAAATTCAAAAATAATGATTTTTCCAAATTTATTAAAATATATGTCTGTATTATCAATTTTATTAATTGACATATTTTTATAAGGAAATGAAGTTCCGAAAATAATATGTTGAGTTAAATTTTTAAGTAATATAAAATCAATATTAATACAAATATCATTTTTGCAAATATTAGCAGAAGAAATTTTATATTTAATTTCCATCTCATTTCCAGACGCAGAGGTTAGCTGCTGCGTAGTTTTCTCAAAATATTTAGAAGATATTATTCATTATTGAATACAATTTATATATGTTCCACTATCAACAAGAGCAATAAGATTAGATAAAATATATTCTCGATTTTTATTTAAAGTAATAATTATAAACCATTTATGCATAATGACCTTTTGCAAGGAATTTAAAAAAGATTGTTCTAAATTATTATTTTCTTCTACTGATATTTCAGTAGTTGTATTATTTAATTCTAATTTAAATAATCTAGTATTTATTTTTTCTTGGTTTTTTTGAAAAATATTTATCTTAGATTTTTAAATGTTAACTTCATTTTTTAAATCATTTATAGTAGTATGTCTACTATCAGTATTTAAAATTAAAGCTTTATTTAAACCTACTTTCATTGAATATCCCTGAAAAGAAATTGTATTAGAAGAGGATGACTTTCCTTTAGATTCAAATATTATTTTAAACATTTTATTTCTAATATTTTCATCTTCGATTTGAGATGCAATTTTAAGTATTTCTTCTTTCATTAAAGAAGATAAAGTAAATAAGTCATTCATTTCGACTATAGATTTGTAATAATTTTTATTAGTACATTTGCACTCAGATTCCGTACAATTATTTTCATTAAACTCTGATGAATAAGAGGAATTGTGCTCAATTTCATCTGAATTGTCAGACGTCTCTGAATTTTCAGGAGATGAATTTAATATAATTTTAAAAATAGAATGCTTAATATTTTCATCAATATTAAGCTCATTTATTTTTTTTACTATGCATTTATTTGCATAGTGACCAGTTTTGCCACATTTGTAACATTTTATTTCTCTGATTTCTTCATTTTTGTTTTTTTATGAGAAATCTTTGGCCTTTTCTCTGAATAATATTTTTCAGAGTGCTTATAATATTTCTTCTTTTTGCGAAAAGATTTTTCTTTTTCTTTTAAAAAATTTGGAATATCATAAGCAAATTGTTCATAGAAAGCGCCTAATTATTTTCTTTCTGTTAATCTTTCTTTTTTAATTTGATATCTAAATTTAAGATCTGTACATAAAGCTAAGCCTTCTTGTACACAAGTATTTATCAGTTGTCCATATGTCAGATTTTCATATGAAATGCGTTTAATATTAATATCTTGTAATTGTCTTTTTTACTTTATCAACAAAAAAATTAGATAAATCTTTAATAAATTTTTGCTTCCAATGCGTATTATTCACATATGGTAGAGACATTACTCGAATTAAAAAAAATATCTTTATACCGATGAAAATGTGTCAGAGTAGGACATCTTAATTTTTGTAAAAGAGAACGAATTTGCTCTTCATTATCGGATACTATACCGGTAAAATGCTGTAAAATATTGATAATTAATTTATAAACATCATTAGTATTTTCTTGATTAGGATTTCCTATTATTGTAGGACTTAAAAATTCTTCTCTTTGTTTTTGAGTTAAATAATTATCTCACAATCCTTTGAGAAGGCCAGTAAACCCACATATTAACTGGGTTACAATTTGATGAGCTCGATTATTATGACTCTGTGTGACAGAGGCATAAATCATCATTCTTTGTAATACTATTTGTATTTGATGATCTGTTATACCATCAATGTTCAATTCATAAATATTAGATAGATTATAATCATTTTGATATTTGTTGTTATCTTCCTCATATAAAACATCTGCAGGGGTAGGTCGAGGATAGTAGCATCGACATGTCTGCCTTGTTTGATATGAAGATGGGACCTTATTACCTTTTATTCTATGTATTATAAATAATTCTAATTCTAAATTATTATCTTTAAATTGTTCTTCAATATGTTCTATTTTTATTTTATCATTATCAAAATTTTCTAATTGATCAGTTAATTGTTCATCTTTATTTAAGGTCGTTATTTTAGTGCTTTTTATATTTTTAATTAATTCTTCAAAATCCTGAGTTGATGGTCATAGGTGGAAATTAGAACTAGGAGGTGGTTGTAAAGTAGGAGCTGAAGATATGATTATCGAACTTGTTTTTTCTTCTTTTTGATTTTTTAAAAAGATAAAGAGTTGATTGATTTTATTTTCTAATTTCATTTAGTGATTTGATATTAAATATAAATTTGTATTTGTAAAATTTAATTGTTTGATTACATCAATAAAATCTTTGGTGGCATTGGTTTCTAGAGTTTTTCCAAATGTATTTAATTCAAAATTTAGATTTCTATTATCTAAATCTAATATTATAGAAACAGTCGGAGGATAAAATGATTCTATTATTTCTCAAGNGATTACATCAATAAAATCTTTGGTGGCATTGGTTTCTAGAGTTTTTCCAAATGTATTTAATTCAAAATTTAGGTTTCTATTATCTAAATCCAATATTATAGAAACAGTCGGAGGATAAAATGATTCTATTATTTCTCAAGAATTAATTTTCCATTTCCTAGTTAGCATGTCTAATTCATCTTCTAATTTTTTTGTTATATGATTACTAAACCAGATTAAGAATGAAAGAAATTCTTTTCCTTCATAAAATCTATTTTCATTTTCTTGAAAATAAATTTCAGAAAATTTTCTATCATCTTCTGTGGTATAACTACAATACCAATTTCTAAATGATTCATATTTGGGTTCTAAATAATTATTGATTAAAATTTATCTGATTTGTTTTTTGGTGAATTATTTTAAATCAGTAATTATTAAAATTGAAATTGGCTTCCGATTGCGAAGATAAATTTTCTACCCTATTTGGATGAATAAATTATTATTTGATAGATTTATTATATCTATCCTATGATTTATTGTTGATAATTCATCAGAATAATTTTGAGATATATTAGAAGAGGGATAAGGTATCCGTGGAAGAGTAATGAACCTTCTCGGATTGAATCTTATGACAACATCTCCGTTAGCATCTCGACTAACTTGTTCAACATCCTGATTTATTACAGGATGAGAATTTATAGCAGTTTGCAACTGCCATGATTAAGGGAATCTAACTTCATCCCATTTTATAGTTTTATTTGTAGCTATATTTAAAGCTAGCAGATTAATTTTTATAATTGTAGATTTATCTGTTGGCTTCATATTATTTTTAATATTCGGACATAAAGTATTCATAACTTTGAAATGAATTGGATAGATTATTGCGATTGTTTCAGATTTAGATAAAAATTCATACATGTGTAATTTTATCTGTATTTTAGCTGCTTCAAAGAGATTTATGTATGTCAGTGACAGACTTAGATTTGGAAAAGTGTTAAAGAAAACTGGCCCATGGTAGGCTAGCTTCCATGACGGCCATAATGATTGTGCCCAATTTAGGCATCTTGCATCTCTTAAACAGACTAAAATTGAAGCATTTAATTCTCTAAGCGTAAGAGGTTTAAATGCTACATGTATTAACCCGATGTGAATATATTTATAATATTTAAAGTAACTACTTAGATCTTCTTTATTTAGAAGGGAAATTGGTTTCTCTTGTTCATCTATTGTTAGNATTTATGTATGTCAGTGACAGACTTAGATTTGGAAAAGTGTTAAAGAAAACTGGCCCATGGTAGGCTAGCTTTCATAACCCATCTCTTAAACAGACTTAAATTAAAGCATTTAATTCTCTAAGCGTAAGAGGTTTAAATGCTACATGTATTAACCCCATGTGAATATATTTATAATTTTTAAAGTAACTACTTAGATCTTCTTTATTTAGAAGAGAAATTGGTTTCTCTTGTTCATCTATTGTTAGCAATTGTTTAACAATTTTAATTGATGATTTTCCTTTAAAACCAAAAGTTCCAATTTTGTATATTAGAGTTTTTTCTACTTTAGGAATAGTCAATTTATTTAAATCTTCTTCATTTACAAAATATTCCTGTAATTCTACATTTTTAATATTATTATTTCTTGATTAAGTTCTTTGTAGATTTTTAGATATTGTAGTACTATTGTACATAGAAGAAGTGCTCATGAAAAGTAATTAGAAAAATATCTAGAATTCTTTTTCTTTAAATAAGTTTAATAGAGTAATCTAAAATCAGCTAGATGATAATATTATTATATATAATTTTATATAATATATAAATTTTTAATTTTATTATATAATTTTATATTATTTAATTTAAATTATATTTAAATATTTAAAATTAATATGTTAAATATTTATAAATTTATAAACTAAATATATAAATTTATTATATATATATATATATTTAGGGTTTAGATGTGCCTTACATTAGAAGTTAACTTGTTGTCATTTTTTCTGTGCCACTGCTTGCATAGGTTTTTCGGTCATGGGCCTTTTGGTCTCAACTTACTTTGCTATATGAAAAATTTTGTTTTCCTGTTCCGAATTAACCTTCTACTGTCCCTATGCCGTGGGTTCATCACTCCANTGTGCCACTGCTTGCATAGGTTTTTCGGTCATGGGCCTTTTGGTCTCAACTTACTTTGCTATATGAAAAATTCTGTTTTCCTGTTCCGAATTAACCTTCTACTGTCCCTATGCCGTGGGTTCATCACTCCCTATCAATCTATAATTTCTCTGCTTTTAATACTAACTTTCTGCATTATTTTTATGTTGTGTTTTTTAGTCGACTACAGACTTATGGTTTCAGGGAATTGGGAGACTATTGCTGTTTTTAAAGCCTTTCTTTTGATGGTACTATTTTGCCACGTGCATCAGTTTGGCTTAAATGATGATATCGGCGCTTTCTCGATGGCACAGTGGCTTGAGATGCCCTTCGTTGCTGTTTTAGATGGACTTTTATGGGTGAATTTTAAATGTTTTTTCTCTATCTATCGTACTGATGTAATTTTGGGTATTTATACCTTTATGCGTCTTTTATCTAGAGTTCACAAACCCTAAACCCTAAACCCTAAACCCTAAACCCTAAACCCTAAAAANTTTTAGATGGACTTTTATGGGTGTATTTTAAATGTTTTTTCTCTATCTATCGTACTGATGTAATTTTGGGTACTTATACCTTTATGCGTCTTTTATTTTGTGTGGAGTTGTACTGTGGATTGGGGAACCCCTAGGATTTATCTTGTATTTTTTTGACTTTTAGATGGGGATCCGCTTTCCCTCTCTCTTTTTGTATCAACTTTTTATATCAACGCGTAGGGAGTCACGAGACGCTNAAAGCTTGTGACTTGATACAAAATTACTTGACTTAGAAGATCAAATATGAAGTGATGATGAAGAATTCTGCAGAAAAATTATAGATGATGCTGTAGAACAAATATCTCACAGAGAGCGTGGAGAATCATTTTCATATGAAGCATCTGCTCTACAAATTTCAGATGAGACGGGAGTTACTATTGATGAGAANAAAGCTTGTGACTTGATACAAAATTACTTGACTTAGAAGATCAAATATGAAGTGATGATGAAGAATTCTGCAAAAAAATTATAGATGATGCTGTAGAACAAATATCTCACGGAGAGCGTGGAGAATCATTTTCATATGAAGCATCAGCTCTACAAATTTCAGATGAGACGGGAGTTACTATTGATGAGATTTTGAATGACTTCACAAAGCTTATAACATATATATTAAATTTGGATGAGGATTTTGAAGATAAAGACATTGCACTTCTTTTATTGAATTCGCTTTCGGATGAGTACGAAAAATTCATGATGATACTCATTCATGGGAAAAATGTCTCGAATTACGACGAATTAACTATGAAACCACAAGGAGTTAGCAAAACTATATAAAAAGTTAATTTTATATTCAAATAATAATAAAATTATTCATTGTATCATATAATTATAAATTATTTAATTATAATTATAAATGTTAATTAACTTAAAATGATATGTAAATTAAATATATAAAATTCAAATATAATATAATTATAAAATTAATAAAATAAATATATCAAATTATATATATATATATATATATATAATATTTAATTTTATATTTATATAATATATAATTTTTA
>JXCR01086091.1:18200-36302 GCA_002079205.1 Phalaenopsis hybrid cultivar | reverse complement strand
CGGCTAGGGGGAGGTGGCTAGGAGCTCAGGGAACCCAGAGGAATCCATCACAACAAGTTAATGCAAATGTGTTTTGATTTGGCAAAGATATCCTAAGCATGTGCATTTTTGGAAATAATATCCCTTAATTTGGGGGACCTTTGATCCACGGCTTGATTTAGGTTGTTTCATGGTGTTTGGACTGGTCACTAAGTCCAACTAATGGTTGTGGTGGAGTTAATTTGGTGACTTTAGGGTGGTTAGGTCACATTTAGTGCATGGGTCCAAGTGGGTGAAAATGAGCAAAACTTGGGTTTGGGTTAGATTAGCCATGTCAATTGGTCCAATTAATTGTTGCATTTGGTGTAGATGATCATAAGGAACAACTTTGGTGAAGGATGGAAGTAGTTTTGAGCTCATTTGAAGGGGTCAATTTGAGGGAATTTGGAACTTTAATCAAATTGGTCATGTTGGGCTAGGCTTGGGTCTAGCTTGGGCTAAGTCCAAATTGATTGTTTTAATTGGTCAATATGGACCTCATGAAGAGTTTTCAACATGAATTTGATGTCAATTTGGGGGTTAAGGCAATCAATTGGGGGTGAAATTGGGACTTAGCTGGGGCTAAGTTTGGGAATTTTGGATTTAGGCCAAAATCAAATGGATTTGAGGCTTCACCAATGCAAATGGGGGCTAAATTTGGGAATTTTGGATTTAGGCCAAAATCAAATGGATATGAGGCTTCACCAAGCTCAATTGATGGCTGATTTTGATGTATAGGAATGTCATGAAGATTTTACAACCTTAATAGGGGCCAATTGACTAGGCTATGGTTTCGGTTTGGCGAGATTAGGTCATATGGTCAAAATTGGGGCTTTAACCTAACTCAAAATTGGGTTCAAATCATGGGCCAATTAGGCTTGGATTTGGTTTAATTTTATCATATCAAAAGTGAATTTGAGTTTAGGATTGAAATTGAGGTCAAATTGATGGACATTTGAATTGGATCTGAGGCAATTTGGGTCTTTAAAGGGCAATTTGGGAATTTTGGTTAAAGATGGTCAAATTGGCCAAATTTTGTCATATGGTAGTTGAGAGAAATGAAATTAAGAATATTTAGGATTTAATGGGATTTTCTGAGATTTTTTGGAATTTTGGGTCCAAGAGGGGTATTTTGGTAATTTGGGGGTGTTTTAAGGACAAAAAGGCGAAGATGGGTATTTTGGTATACTTGAGGTACCAATCCTCACCAACAAGTCATGGACCAATGACAACACCATTTTGCGTCCTTTACATAGTGGTCTTAGCCAAACCATAGCCCTAGGGCGAGTAGGTTTAGGGGATTATCTACATGAGTATCCCAAAAGATCAAGGACTCTAGGCTAGAAATTTGAGTTTAGGGTTGTGAGTGAATGTGGGTGTATATAAGTGTAGTGAGTGTAGTGAATACCTTAGCTCCAAACCAACACCCAAGGTTAACCTTAAGATCCAACAATCCCAAGGGTGACTCATCTTGAGTTTCCCCCATAGTGATCCCACCTACTAAATGCTAGAGGTTAGGACCAATATGTGGAACTTCAAGTTGAGTAAAGAAGAGGGTAGAATTTATAATGGTGAGGGATCTGTGTTTAGTTTTCTAAGAATAGTCAATAAGAAAATCCTATGGCTAGACCTTAAGGCTACTAAAAGGGAAAAACTAAACCTCAACGAAAAGTGAGGTCAATAATTCTCTGTTGCTTCTTTTTCATCGGAGAGATCCAATGAAGTGGTATTCCATGATGCTTGAGAATTGGCTCCTCACTCCTGGTGCTATCATAACTAGCGTTGTGGATATTTTCTTCGTCCTTATTAATGGGTTCATCGAACTTAAGTAGGATTTGAAAATTGGTTTAGGAATCAAGATCGGAGTTAGATTGAACAAAATCAGTTAGGTTATCACTAGAAATAGTTAAAACATAGCCAAAATCATAATCATTATATTCATAATACCCCGGTGAGGTAAAAAAGATAATCATACGTGGTCAAGGGTTCGAGGATTTTCTTCACTGAATCTGAGACAACCAATCTAACAGAGGCAGTCCTATCCTATCTCCCTCTCAATGGATCTTCATAACATCATTCTTCTCTTTCTCTTCTAGTTGCAATGGATTCTCTGGTGAAATCTCCATCTTGGATTGATAAAGTTGTAGACTCTAAAAGGCTGTCTGTGTTGAAGCGGTCTGAATCTGATCCATTATCTTCTTGTATGACTTGCTCCAAACTCTACTCCGTCCAAATTCTTCTAGATATGGATCTATCAGAGTAATTGGCTCGGCATAAACCATATTTATATAACCTTCTACAGGTTCTTTTAAATAATCTTTCAGGATTGTTATGTTCCCTTCTTCAAGATTTTTCTTGAGCCAGTCCATGAAAATGAAACATTCCTCTATAGTATGTCCAAGTATTTTGTGGTATGGGTAATAATTAGGCTGATCTTTTATGTTGAATTCCTCATGTTTCCTTGGATTTGGCAATCTGAACTTAGACTTCTTCATTAGACTTCTAAACATTTTGGGTACAACTTCATCTTTGAAAGAGTATACGATACTCTTTCATTCCAAAAGGGTCTGACCCTTCTTATTTTATGGTCGATATGATCGTCCTTGATGTGATTACTGGCTAGACTGGACATATTGTTGTGTTCCTTGCTGAGCATGCTATGATGAGGATTGGGACCTTTAACAAGAATGTTATGCTTTTATCTTCATTGGTTGTTTTCCTATATCAATTGTTGGTACTGTCCCAGACTTCTTCTTAATTATTCGGGCTACTCTGGTATTTTCTGATTTCTCTTAATAATCTATGTGTTTAATTTCCTCTTTCAGATTGCTAGCTTTTCTTAGTAGTTTCTCGAAGGACTTGATGATGTCCCTTGAGCATGAAAGCTATTGGCCCAAGGATGCGTTTGAGTATTATTTCAATTGCATGATGTTCCTATAACTGAGGTTCACACTTCATCCTAAAGTTTCTTCACCTCAAGATATAATCTACTAGAGTCTCGTTAAGCATTTTCTTCTCTACTACGAGATCTCTAATATAAACATGATCTTGCACTCTGACAAATCTCTTTACAAACAACTGTTCTAATTATGCAAATTTCTTCACTAATCTGTTGGGTAGCTGGGCATAATTATCAAAAGTTTTTCTTGAAAGGCTGCAGACAAACTGACAAAAAAGCAACGCTTTGTTACCTCTGGTATTGCTACAACTGGCTTGATTATGCACTATGTGCTATCTGAGATTTCCAATCTCGTCGAATATCTTAAAGTTCAGTGACAAAAAACCCTTAGGGTAGGGTACAATGTCAAACATCTCTGGGTAAGTTCTACCCTTTAAAATCAATCCACCACCTTTAGATTAGCTTAAGCCTCTCAAACTTGTTCGAACATTTGTTTAAATTCCTTTTTCTATAATAGCGCTCGATGGAGAATCCTTCTTTTGTTGATCATATTTGTTAGCCATGGCAAATTCCCTTCTTTCATCTGTGATATGTACAATCTCTGGCTGATTAACTTCTGGAGAAGCTAACTGTTGTGCTTGAGACTATCCATTAATTATACTCATGGCCTCCATGGAAGTAGCCATCTCTTCCATCCTTTTCTCCATTTGGCAGATTTGCTAATCCTTTAGTAGAATAGCCCTATGCAGATCATCTACGATGTTCCCTTCAAAGAGAGGTTGGGTATCACGCGCAGATGCAGCAGCTCTATTTTTAATGACATGAATATCCATAAAATCTTCATCAAGATAGTCATTAATGTCAAAATCTTAATCATCATCATCTATGGAAACTCCATGTTCTTGGGCTAAATCAGAAATCTATACCTTGAGCTTCTTAACTTTTTCTTCAATTATTTATTCTTGTATCATCTTGACATTCTGGTGACTACGCTGAACATCCATAATTTATTCATCCATCTCTGTAGCAATAGCTGTGACGATGTCTGATACTTCGGACCCTTAGTTCATTCCATGACCCTACCCTATGGGCTCACTGCACCATATTGGTATGATAACCTTGGGTACCCACACATTTTTGTTCAATGGTGATATCTTGAAACAGGGTGTCCCAACAGAGGCATCGACATGTCGAAGAGAAGTATGCTCTCCATGGTGCATACTAGATACAACACTTAGTAATCTTTTCATCTTTTCCTTTGAAACTTTAGAAACGATCCTATGAATGGTAATTAGTATAATTCTTGGACCCAAACATGACTTAATCAGGTGATGGCCTGTAGGCCTCGAGTAGCAATGGTAGAATTGGTGGTGATGATGATGGTATCAACTCTGCTTCCCAGATGGAACATGACGGGAATGCGTGCAAGCAAAGTTTCAGTTGGTCTTTCAGATCATCTGGCAGATCTGACATCTCTTAAAATTTCTTTCTTCATGCAAGGGGACATTGTACATCCCACTCGTTTAAATAATTCACCGATTGAACAACCCTATTTAGTAGCTAGTCTCTGAAATATTGTATTGACTCATGTGATAGGAGCATGTTTTTTCCTCTCCCAACCACGTCCATGAGATAACGGTAAAGTAGCAACAATCTTTTGGATACTTTCATACCCATTGGTGTTCATTAAGGGATGGAACCTACTCCCTCGCAGAAGCAGATAGGTTTCCGGCAATTCCAATTCCTCGTGATGAGGAATTTCATTAATCAAAATTTCTTCATAAATATGAGCTTTAGTAGCCTTTAGAATCTTTCAACTATGGTTTCTCCTTTGTGACTGAGGTAATGGCACAATCTTCATACTTGATCAAATTTCAAACACTAAAGGAGGAATAATGAATCCTTCGGTTCTATCTTCAACGATCATGACCTCCTTTCCCATAACAAAAGTGGATATAACAAACTTAGTAGGTGCTGGGGTACTAGTCTTTACCTTCTTTTAAGAAGGAAAATCCTGAGGACAGTTCATACTACACTCATCAAATGACTCCTGAAGTTCCGGAGCAATAACTTTCATTACGATGAAGGGAGCCTTTTCGAGCATGACTTCAAGTTCATCAAATCTGGCTCCAAACTTGATGGTGGGGGTGACGTTACGGGCATCGCAACTCGTCGGCAGGTTGCACAAGAAAGTGAGTTTAGGGAACACCATTGCAGTAGCAACCAAAAGAAAGCTTTAGGGTTAGTTATTTGGCCAATACCTTGTAATTCTAGAGCGAGCACTAAAATTAACAAAGTTTAATCTGTAGAATGTGCAAGTCTTTCATTTTACATTTAGTTTGTGGAAAATATTTGAAATTTAGTAAAAATATGTTTGAAAACCAGATAATTTAATTAGTTTTATATTGAAGATTTAAAGAGCATGCGCAGTACGACATAATTCAAATTAATTTGCAAAATACCAAACCAAACTCAAAAGGAAAAGTGAAGTTTAGGACCCATTAAAGGACCGACTACACAAAGCACAAAGCCCGGGCGAAACTAGCCCACCAACGCACCTATTTGGGGTCCAAACCCACACAGAGATTACAAGTCCTAATGAACTCTTGAACCTCTCTGTTCAAAGGTGGTTGAACAGAGGGTCCTAAAGTCTGAAAGAGTTAACCATAATTACCAAAGAAAAAATGGGTGAAGCAAATCAAAAGAAGAAGGGTAATTTGGTCCATAAGGTACATGAACACATTATCAATATATGAAGACAATATTCCTTGATTTAAATGGAGAGAGAAACTACTCCCTAGCGGAGACACCAGAAGCTGTAGCACTATTTAGTTAAGGAGTTTCCCGTTGGAAGCTATCGGTCGCCAGAATCATAATACCATCATCCTCTTCAGAAAGAAATTTTAATTTACATATGTGTATATAGTTTTAGAAAAATATGAAATAAAACTAATCTCATATCTTTCAAAGTTTTGATGAAAGAGCACTACACCTCAAGCTATGTATCTATCCCAAAAGATAAACACAAAACTTGAGGGGGAGGCTCGATCAAACAAACTAAGAAATATATGGCATCCGTTTGTTCTGCGAAACCCTTTTTTTTAATAAGCTGAGAAGTTCCCTTATTTAATATGGAACGTTAAATAGGGTTTATATTAAGCTGGGTTCAAAAATGTTTCTTATAAAGACAAGCATTTATAGTTAATTACATCTTAAACAATTGAAATCACCTCAGAAAACTCTGATAAAAAGTAGGGGATATTATCTTCAAAGAGTTCAAAGGAATAGGACTTTTCAATGAAATAAGATAAAGATGTTTGAAAGGGGAATGGCTCAAATTTGGACATTTATTTTGGAATCTAAAAGAAGAAGAATTAGGGGATGTCACGGATCCTGAGGAGAACTTCATTAACTTTCTAAGCTATTCTATGGTTTGGCTTCAGTTTAGAGGATAAATAGTTAAATGTTTCATCATGCCAATCTTATTAATTAGGGCTTACATTAATGTGAAACGATCACATGAATAACCTGGAAGATGTGAAGATCTAGGTTGTGATGAACGACAACCTCAGGATCCTAATGCGAGTTAGGGCTTATAATGTATAGCATAACCATATAATGACCTAAATAAAAGTTAAGGATTTATGTCGTATTGAGCGAACTAACTCAAAATCCTATGACTTATTGTTTAATTTAAAAAAATAGTTTAGTTGATGTAGACATGTTTTGTTGTTGATGATGGCCGTGATGCCCATCATGCTAGCTCCAAGCTCCTCATTGTGGCAAGTTTAAATTTTTTAATGTGTTAAGTCATGATGTCAAATCAAATATTTCCAAAGGTTATGGTTATTTAAATGTTGTGGGGAATGTTAAAGTTGAATAGAGCAACACTGGTTAGGATCCTACTGTTCCCTCGTTTTGGCACCACTATTTTCTTTCAGATTTACTTAGTTCAAATGAATTTACTAAACACAACTTAATGAGTTTCATGCTTTCATTTAGAGCATGGGAAATCTCGTTAGAAACTGTAGGTTACCTCCTTCGAGGGACTCTCGATCTTCCGATAGAAACTCTTAATTTAATTACAATTTTTGTTTTATTTTATTTGTGATTAAGTTTTAATTTGTCTTATATTTTGACTTTTATGGCGGTGAATTTTATCTTGTTTAATTTTTAAATATTAGCTTTGGTTTTACGGCTATCCTAACGGTTATGGTTTTAACATGCATGGTGGCATCGTTGTTTAACATGAAAGTTTACAAGCAGGAAACGAGAGGTTTAACTAAATAAAAGTAAATCGCGATGCAATAACTTAAAAGCGTAGCTATCAATATTTCCCGCTCCTTCCACCTGAAAAGTTAGCTTTAACAATGTGTATATAAGTTTGCAAGGAATTTAAATTGTAGGAGTAGATGAAGGAATAGTTACCAAACCCTCAAGTTATGACTTTTTTGAGTCTCGGAAGGTCTTAGTGGATGATTTTAGAACAAAATATAGCAAGTTAAATTTGCTCTTCAAAATATTCAAGAATTTCTAGTGCTCAGAGCATGACCCTAAACCACATTGAAGATTTCTTGAAACATTTTGAGTTCATTTAGAGCTTATCATATTATTCAATTAATCATCCAAGGTTAAAATAAGTTTATCTCATTTCTTAAGGAAACTTAATGCTTTATTTATCCCAAAACTATGACACTAAATTAATCAATTTGATTTTTTATTTATGAATTATGTGGATGGGTTCCTCTAAGGTAGGTTTGGGTTAGAAAAGATTGTGGTGCCCACAATTAAAGTCAGGTTTTTAGTGTTTAAAGATATTAATCACCATTAATATTATCTTCTAAATCCAATCAACTGAGTTTAGACATCAGGCAAGGGTCACTACCAAGCCCTTAATAATCATAACGAGGGAAATTGATGGTGGTTAAAATTTTGGTTTAAATGACATAGATTCTTTTTGAAAGATCACATAATCATCAATTTTAGGCCAAAGATAAGTAAATAATCATCTTCCTAGCTTAAGCCCATCACTTAAGAATCATTTGATCTTAATTTACTTCCAAGTCATAATGATTAGGTAAGTTAGGATTTTATTCATATTGTAGAAAAGGTGGTAAGTGAGTTTCTATCTTTTAATCCCGTTATATTCCAATCATCCAAACATGCTCATTAAGATCAAAATTACCCATTTTCCCTTTGTTAACCCTAAATTTTGATTACGGCACCAAAATTTAAAGTTACCCCTTTGCCTTTAGAGCTCTTCACCACATAACTCATTAATCAAAATTTAAATGACTTTAAGAATTTAGAGTGTCCTATCCATGGGTCAATTAAAATATCACAAAAAAAAATATTGCCTTTCAAAATTTAATTTAGTTTAAATATTCATTTAAATTTAGAACGTAGTATTTTCAAAGTTGATTTTACTTAAACTTTTTTATTCATGAGAAAATTACTAGAGGTCCCCTTAGGTTAAAGAAACACTTAGAAAAAATTTCATGATTTTTTTTAAATAATTTTTTTTTATTATTTAATTTTTAACAAATTTAAATGATTTAATTAAATGGAAAGAAAAGTGTTTTAATTACAAAAATTCTTTTTATATTCTTATTAAACTTCTCTAAGTTCAGAAGTGTCAAAGAATAAAATTTTTTTTTATTTATTTATATTTTATTTATTATAATTANATTTAATTACAATTTTTGTTTTATTTTATTTGTGATTAAGTTTTAATTTGTCTTATATTTTGACTTTTATGGTGGTGAATTTTATCTTGTTTAATTTTTAAACATTAGCTTTGGTTTTACGGCTATCCTAATAGTTATGGTTTTAACATGCATGGTGGCATCGTTGTTTAACATGAAAGTTTACAATCAGGAAACGAGAGGTTTAACTAAATAAAAGTAAATCACGATGCAATAACTTAAAAGCGTAGCTATCAATATTTCTCGCTCCTTCCACCTTAAAAGTTAGCTTTAACAATGTGTATATAATTTTGCAAGGAATTTAAATTGTAGGAGTAGATGAAGGAATAGCTACCAAACCCTCAAGTTATGACTTTTGTGAGTCTCGGAAGGTCTTAGTGGATGATTTTAGAACAAAATATAGCAAGTTAAATTTGCTCTTAAAAATATTCAAGAATTTCTAGTGCTCGGAGCATGACCCTAAACCACATTGAAGATTTCTTGAAACATTTCGAGTTCATTTAGAGCTTATCATATTATTCAATTAATCATCCAAGGTTAAAATAAGTTTATCTCATTTCTTAAGGAAACTTAATGCTTTATTTATCCCAAAACTATGACACTGAATTAATCAATTTGATTTTTTATTTAAGAATTATGTGGCTGGGTTCCTCTAAGGTAGGTTTGGGTTTGAAAAGATTGTGGTGCCCATAATTAAAGTCAGGTTTTTAGTGTTTAAAGATATTAATCACTATTAATATTATCTTCTAAATCCAATCAATTGAGTTTAGACATCAGGCAAAGGTCACTACCAAGCCCTTAATAATCATAACGAGGGAAATTGATGGTAGTTAAAATTTTGGTTTAAGTGACATAGATTCTTTTTGAAAGATCACATAATCATCAATTTTAGGCCTAAGATAAGTAAATAATCATCTTCCTAGCTTAAGCCCATCACTTAAGAATCACTTGATCTTAATTTACTTCCAAGTCATAATGATTAGGTAAATTAGGATTTTATTCATATTATAGAAAAGGTGGTAAGTGAGTTTCTATCTTTTAATCCCGTTATATTCCAATCATCCAAACATGCTCATTAAGATCAAAATTACCCATTTTCCCTTTGTTAACCCTAAATTTTGATTACGGCACCAAAATCTAAAGTTACCCCTTTGCCTTTAGGGCTCTTCACCTCATAACTCATTAATCAAAATTCAAATGACTTTAAGAACTTAGAGTGTCCTATCCATGGGTCAATTAAAATATCACAGGAGAAAATATTGACTTTCAAAATTTAATTTAGTTTAAATATTCATTTAAATTTAGAAAGTAGTATTTTCAAAGTTGATTTTACTTAAACTTTTTTATTCATGAGAAAATTACTAGAGGCCCCCTTAGGTTAAAGAAACACTTAGACAAAATTTCATAATTTTTTTTTAATTTTTTTTTTATTATTTAATTTTTAACAAATTTAAATGATTTAATTAAATGGAAAGAAATGTTTTAATTACAAAAATTTTTTTTATATTCTTATTAAACTTCTCTAAGTTTAGAAGTCTCAAAGAATAAAATTTTGTTTTTTTTTATTTATATTTTATTTATTATAATTGTTTTAATGAGAAAAATAAGGAAAATGTATTTTTAAGGTTTTAAAAATTATTTTTAACTTGGAAAATTTAGGAAAAATAATTTAGTGAGTCTCAAGTGATCAACATACCATTAAGCATAATTTAAAATATTTTTGTATTTTTGGGATTTTTTAATTGTTTTTAATTTATTTAAATTCAAAATAAGGCTAAAATATCAAGTATTTTCTCAAAAATAAATTTTATTTTTCCTAAGTTCTCATGATCACAAAAAACTCAGAAAACTACTTTTCATAATCTTCCTAAGTGTATTTAATTTAGTATAATTATTTTTGTAGAAAAATATAAGGTTTCTTGGAAAATAAGCTTTAGTTCTTAAACTTAATCAAATAATTTTAAATTTTTTGAAGTGGGTAAATATAATTTTTATACACAGTGTGGAATTCATTTTGTTAATTTTTGGTTAGTATTTAATTTACATAAAGCACTACAATATATATACATCTAAGCAAATATAGATAGTTACAAAATTATTCAATCCCTCATGATATTTTTTCTAAGCTTCTACCTACTAAAATTATTCTCAAAATTTTTCAAGTGATATTTTAATAAATATAATTAAAATAAGCCAAAACAATCATCTTAGCTTAAAAAGTAGGGTGAGAGACACAGAGATGTTCTCTGACCTTGGAAAAATCGGAAGATATTGCCATTGTCATGAGAAACAAACCCTCAAAATTTAAAGTCATGATGAATATTGTTTGGTCATAGTGAATTAAAATACTCTATAGAGTATTTAAATAATTTAAAATTAAAGAGTAAGAAAATACACTTTATTATTGTCTACATTATTCTCATTTGTTCACGGAGCAAGTGGATATTGTTCTTTTATTTTTATGATTTTTCTAGAGAAAGATGTAGATTTTTTAATTTCAAGCATTTAAATAATTCCAAAAAATCCATATTTTTCTATTTAAACGCACGATGCCAACTCATCCATTGATGGCTCTGAACTCACACGCAGCGCTCTACCATTTTAAACTGCCATCCACCTCAGCTGTCATGCGGACCGCCTTTTTGCTCCAAGTGTTCATCCGGCTTGATCTCTTTCGTCCATGCAATACACACGCGATCGGATGGCTCCTCGTTGTCGTCCTTAAATGACCTGACCCGGGAGCCGCTTACACTAAAACCTTAAAGATCTTCATCTAAACTTAACCAAATTGCATGGGATTTGTTTCTATACCTTCATCTACTCAAGGTGAGTATATCTACACAACTTATATGGTATGAAACATAGTAAATACTTATGGAGAATCAAATATAGCTCAGTTTAGAGTTGAAGCTAAATACCTTTGTCTGAGAGGGGAGGCCTCAATCAGATGGTTGTGGTAGCTTTAATTACATCCAACAAACCTCCAAATGAAGTCCTAACTTCTGATGAATTGTCTAGATATGATTTCTACCAAACTCGATTTTAGGTGTTGGTCTAGAGTAATGTTAGAGGCTATCTGAGAGAAGGCTTTTGTGGGGGATCAACTCCTGTTGCACTGGTGATGGTGTGGGCACAGTTAATTGGAGTTTGGTGGATTATGGAGGTGTGTGGAAATATGTCCTTCTTGTGGGAACTCAAAATTGAGCTCTCACAGTAAGAACTAGAGGGGGAAAGTGGTGGATTGAGCTAAGGATTTCTTAGAGAGTCTCTAGAAGCAAATGGGCAGAGTATCCTTAAGGATTTTGCTAACATCCCCTTTTGCAATGGAGGAGTCAATTTAATGCCATGGCTGCCTGGTGGAGCTTAGGGCTTGGCAGTGGGTGCTAAGGCTTGCTGAGGTGGAGGAAGAAAATCACAAGAATCAAATTGGAGTGAGCAAATTTAGGGAGTTCAAATTTTTGGTTTTGTCCATTTAGGCTCCTTAGGGGTTACTATTTCTAGTTGCTAAGGTGGTGGTTGGTCAGGGTTCAGTCACCTTTTGGCATAGCGATGTCAGGGGTGGGTTAATTATGATTTACTCCTAATAGCAAGTGATGACGGCAATGTATTTTCAAAGTAAGGCTAAAAATGCCTAAGATCCCTTAAATCATAGGACTATTGTTCCATAGCTAACCTAGGTGGTTTAGGTGGGGTTATTCTGGTCAATAGAGTACAAATGGTTGCTGTAGTGACATTAATTTAGTCACTTTGGCACGGCTAAGTCAATTTTTGTGAAAGGGTTTAATTTGGGTCAAATTTTCTTGAAGTTGTGTTTGGGTTGGGCTAATAATGATATTGAGCCCAAATAATTAATTATTTATGTGTGGGTGATTGTCTGGAGAGGTTTAGAGAAGAAATGGAGTGGTTTTGAATTGATTTGGTGGATTAATTTGAAGGAATTTGGGCATTTAGCCAATTTGGGGAAGTTGGGATAAACTTGGGTTTAGGTTATGCTAGCGTTGGGCCAAGTCCAAATAGAGAGTTTAAAATGGCCTTGAGGAATGTCATGAAGGTTTTTCAACCNTTGGAGAGAAACTTCCATCACTGTTGATTTTGATGAAAGGAAACATAGGTTTTTTCCACACTACCTTAATGAGTTTAAAAATTTTATGTTCAGCTGTTTTACAGATACTAAGGTTTTTTCCACACTTCCATCACTGTATCCCCCAAACTTAAAATGTTACTTTTGCAATATCTTAAGAATAGGTATAAAAATGTGTCTAAAAATACTATATATTTTAGTTGAACCAAAATCCCCCAAACTTAAAATGTTACTTCTCCTCAAATGACACTTCAATCTTTGAAAACAAAATAAGTATGATATTTATATGAGTTTCTTTAGGATTGACTAACATTTAGATTTAGAAATATAGTAGTCCAATTTAGAAAAAATAATTAGTAAATGAGACTAACTTAAAGTTTGAAAATTTTTAATGTTAAGAACTATGAAAATATGAGTTCCTATCTAATTCAAAAATATGGTAAGTCCTCTAAATTTACGTTTTAGTTCTTTTATTTTCTCTACTTAAAAGTTTTTATTAAAAATAATTTTACTTACTATATTATATTTATAAGCTTAAGATTTTATCAAGTCCTATACTTTAAAAGGATCAAATGCAGAACCAATTTTTGATTAGACACTATCAAGTCTTCCACTTCTCCACCTGCACTTTTAAAACATCACTCCTAAACCAATTTTGATGACAGTAGAGTGTCACTATATCGATCCTGAGCTTTTGAACTGACAAATTTGCTCGAATCAAATGGGCTCTTTCCTTTGCTCCTTTTTATTCTTGGTGTCATTCTACAAATTTGATAAATTCTAAAAATAAGTTTAAAACTCAAGTTTAAATCACTAAAATAAACTTCCAAAAGCACTACCAAAACTTCTCAAGCAATTTCCATAGATTTTTCTTCACTTTTCACAAGGAATAGTAAATTTTTAAAATCTTCCAAATGTACTTAAAATATATGGTGAAAAACCAAAATTTTTGCATATAAGTAAAGCTCTTACCTCAAGGAACTTGGATCTAGCAAATCTCACTTGATTCCACCAAGAAATCTCCAAATTTCACTTCCCCTAGCCCTCAAAAATAGGAACTCGAGTTGTGGAAGACGATAGGAGGCGGTAAAATGGCATTTTCGGACCAAAAATTCACTATTAACCGTTTTCGAACCGATTTTTGTGAACCTGCGCTTAAGCGTGGGAAAGTGTCTCTTAGGCACCTACCTCTCAGGTTGGCTCATGCTTAAGCATGAGATGTGGTGCTTAGGCGCCAGTGCAATATTTTTGAAATTTTTAATTGTAAGTAAAATGCACTATTAGCCTAAGTAAACCACCCCTAAATTGTCTCATAGCACTTAAATGACTATTTTTGCTTCCTATAACTCCATTCTCTCTCAAAATTCTCCATGATAATTAATTAAATTTGAGGCTAACAATAATAAATTTTCATAAAAAGAAACTTATATTATATAAAAAATAAGTACAAACTCATTTAATACTTATTTCTCTCTCTAAGTAGTCGTGGATGAGAAAATTTTCCTAAGTATAAAACACTTATACTCACATTTACAATTAAACACATAAGTGACACAAATACTAAAAACAAGACATAAACACTAACACACTTAACACATTACTCTAAACACACAATTCCTAACACTTAACTTAATGCCACTCTTAATTAGAAGGAATGAAATCTTGTCTCTCAATAGTCTCTCCAGAAATATAGAGTTGATAAAACAGATGATGGTGACGAGCTCTAACACTATCATCGTCGATCCACTTTTGCTTGAGGAACATCTCCTTATCCGCTTCCTCTACATAACTGGTATGGTTGAATTTCATCTTAAGTTGCCACCGAATATATTCTAGATGAGCATGCAATTCAAGCACCTTAGTCTCTTATACAGATATAGTATTCTCCATCTGGTTTATCTTCTCCGATATCCCTTCAATACTAACGACTAAGAAACTATTATACATCTCCTATGCACTTTCACTAATGAACTTCTTCCTCATGACTTCTTCCTTCTTCTTCAAAACCATCTCCCATGAAGACATTTTGTCTAAATCTCTCTCTTTCTTAGACTTTTAGGGAAAAAAATAATCCGGGGTGAAATTCCTTCAC
Source organism: Phalaenopsis hybrid cultivar (assembly GCA_002079205.1). Classification (NCBI taxonomy): domain Eukaryota; kingdom Viridiplantae; phylum Streptophyta; class Magnoliopsida; order Asparagales; family Orchidaceae; genus Phalaenopsis; species Phalaenopsis hybrid cultivar. The sequence continues at coordinate 21,507 of JXCR01086091.1, read as the reverse complement.
AAACCCCTTCTATTTATAGGTGTAATTCCCTCTCATAACTTCTAGGAATGACTAAAAACTTCCAAGACATGTTTATTCCAATTAAATTATACCTTCCAGAAATTAAAATTTGGACATGTGATTAAATTTCCGCTCTTAAGAGCTGGATCTGGCGCTTAAGCGTCAATGCATATTTTTGCACCAGTCAACTTGACGTCCAAATTCTCATTCAGGTCACTAAATAAAGNAAGTCCTATGGCTAGACCTAGGCTACTAAAGAAGTTTTCTAGACCTCAACCAAAAGTGAGGTCAACATGAAGGGATGGCTTCGCTGGCTTGTTTGGATTTGGGAGCTTGCAAAAACTGTTGCCTGGGTGTCTTTTTATTGCAGAAAAATTGTTGTCTGGGTTTTCTATTATTTCCTGACTGACTCATTCATTGAGTTTGGTAGCAGAGATTTTGTTGTCTGGGAATTTTATTATTGCAGGACCACTTACAGTTGGCTCTATATTACTAATCCCAATTTTTTGTGCCTCACTTTCTCCGCTTTAATGGCCCTCCATTGCTCCTTTATGTCGTGTGTTAATAAGGATTACTGTGGTGATTATAATAAGCTCCCTTTCTTTAATAAGGTCAGATTTCATTATGGAGATTGGTTTGTGCTATTTTCATATGGTGGCCCTTGGCTCCATATTATTACTATCTCAGCTCTCTCTTCAAGGATTTTGAGTGCATTAGTTTCTTCTTGTTTTGGAGGCCCATGGCTCTATTTTCTTTTTCTTCCTACACTGTTTCTCAGGAAATATGCATACAATCTTTACCTATTTTGGGAACGCCTCAGTTTCTACATTTTCTACAGCAGCTTTTGGACATGGCTTTTTCGGATTACTTCCTCAATGCTCTGCCACTATTTAGCATTTTATTTTCTTTGCAAGTCCATCTCAAATGTTTTTAGCTACAGTTACCTTGCTTTATTGATGCTCTCATTTCAGACTTCAGCCACTTTACATGTGGATTTCCTTGCCTCATAGCACCCACACCTAATATGGGGTGTACTTCTTTGGATTGTTATACATTTTGTTGGGATACATGTAATTTTGGGGTTTTTTATCTTCTTTTTCTCTTTTTTCTATGGAGTTGTAATGTGGAAGGAGGAACCCCTATGACTTCATGTATTTCTTTTATTTTTTGTGGGGATCCTCTTCCCCTCCCTAATTTTTTAACCACCTCATTATATTAACGTGTAATGAGCTACGAGTTGCTCTTTTAATATATATATATATATATATATATATATTGGGAAAAAGTAGATCTTTAGAAATCTCAAATAGAGCTTACATGTCAATGGTGGGAGGCATTGAAGTTATCCCCTGAAGCAAAAAGAAAAAAATGAGAAGGAGAAGGTTAGGAGGAAACAATGACCATTTGAGATTCAGNATCTTTAGAAATCTCAAATAGAGCTTACATGTCAATGGTGGGAGGCATTGAAGTTATCCCCTGAAGCAAAAAAAAAATGAGAAGGAGAAGGATAGGAGGAAACAGTGACCATTTGAGATTCAANCAGTGCTCATTCTAGTTGACCCAACATCATTCCATCATTATATTTATGTTGATTCCCTTTATAATAAGGTTTTAGTCTATGTCCATTCACTTTAAAAATTTTCTAATAATTAGGATCTTTAATATCCACAGCTCCATGAGGATAAACTTTTATCACAACAAATGGGCTCATCCACCTGGACTTGAGTTTGCCTAGAAATAATCTTAACCTTGCATTATATAGAAAAACTCGTTACCCTTGCTAAAAATTTTTAGTAAGAATCTTTCGATCATGTCACATCTTCATCGTTCCTTAGCACTCTCATAAGATTCATTTCTTATCTCTTCAAGCTCATTTAATTGTAACAATCTTTTTTCACCAGCATCTTTTAAATTTTAATTGAACTCTTTAATAGCCCAATATGCTTTATGCTCAAGTTCAACTAGTAAGTGACAAGCTTTCCCAAATATTAGCCTATATGGAGACATTCCTATAGGAGTTCTATATGCAGTCCTATAAGCCCATAGAATATAGTCAAGTTTGACTGACCAATCCATTTTTGTTGGATTAAAAATCTTTCCATAATTCTTTTAATTTGCCGACTGGATGATTCAGCCAAACCACTTGTTTGAGGATGATAAGAAGTAGCAATCCTATGATTTATATGATATTTCTTTAATGACTTCTCGATAATGACATTTCTGAAATGACTTCCCCCATCAGTAATGATAACTCTCAGCATCTCAAATCTACAAAATATGTTCATTTTTAAAAATTTTGCAACACTTTGAGCATCACATCAAGGTAAAGCAACAACTTCTATCCATTTGGATACATAGTCCACTGCTAAGAGACTATATAAATTTCTGAAAGATGGTATAAATTGTCCTATGAAATCTTATCCCCAAATATCAAATATTTCAACTTCTAGCATATAATAAAGGGGCATCTCATTTCTTCTAGAAATATTGAATATTCTTTGACATTTATCACAAGTTTTGATATAAGCATTAACATCTCTAAAAATTGTAAGCCGATTAAAATCCAGATTGTAGAATTTTGTATGTTGTTTTATCAACACCAAAATGTCCCCCAAAATCTGATTGTAGAATTTTGTATGATGTTTTATCAACACCAAAATGTCCCCCAAAATCAGAATTATGACATTTTGAATAATTTCATAAGTTTATTTTAACGGTACACATCTTTTTTAATATAAATATGGGTCATCCCAAAAATAAGTCTTAGCTTCAGAAATAAATTTCCTCATTTGTTATCCCAAAAATAAGTCTTAGCTTCAGAAATAAATTTTCTCATTTGCTGGTATGTCATTCCATATGGTTTAAGATCGCTAACAATATAGTTCACGATGTTGGCATGCCACGGAACACACCACTCATTTACAGTGAACAATTTTTCATGTAGAAAATTTTCATTAATTTCTTTTTCAAAACAGAGTGGTTTTTCTAATTCAAACCCGGACAAATGATCAGCAATTTGATTTTCAGTTCCCTTCTGATCTACCATTTCAAAATNATTCTCCTATGTTCACTGAGCAAGAGGGTATTTTTATTTTATTTTTATGAGTTTTCTATGAAAAGTTATGAATTTTTGAAGTTTAGGGGTATTTTCTGAATTTTTTAAATCCCATAATTTTCTACTTAAACCCACGCGCTGACTCGATCGTGGGCAGTTCCGAAAATGCCACATGTCGCGCTCTGGTTTGCCGCCGCCATCCGCGTCAGCGCTGACTCAGCGCGTTGTGCATATACAGGATTTCTGTCCGAC